>CAJQZM010039621.1:0-13814 GCA_907164665.1 Colias nastes
TTATTTGTAACAATTAAATCTGCATTCGAAAATCGAATCTTATTATGATGCGCTCCTAATTAATTTTAAATCAAATTTATTGGGACGATAATATATTAAATGTGTCCAAATATACAATAACGATCTACAATTGTGTACACTAATTGACGAAAAAGGACGAAATCGAAAATGGTAAATTTTATGATAATAAATATTTGGTAGGTATGGAGAACACACAAGATGTTTTTAAATATTACGGCGACCGTTCCGGGTCATTCTGGTGACCTAACCACGACCTATTGCAAACAAAAATAAAGCTGTTCATTCACGATCGCGACATGTAAAATAACCTTGAACTAGTTAACTGGGCGGGAATAAATCAAAGACCAGACATGGCAACATCGTTGGGGGAAAAAAACGCGCCAATTCTCTGTATCGCTTAGCCAGACGTATCATTATCTTATTATTCTAATACGTTAGTTTCGATACTCGTTGCTTGATTGTGTTCTGTTTAATCTGTATGCGTTATTTCTATTGTCTGTGCATTATACATTCGTATTAGAATCGCAATTTTAATCTGTGTAACTGTCAAAACATGACAAATGAGTGATGCGAATATGAGTGATTTTGCAAACTAGGGCTGTTTTCCAATTACAGAGCATAATGCGACTCAGTGGCGCACAATGCCGAATTATGCTGATGCTTAATTGGAACGTGAAACGCACCAGCAGGTTGCGCTTAGTTCAGTGTTGAAAAAAAAAAAATATTCATAGAGTTAGCAATAACCTCATTAATGTGTAAATAAAGTGGTATACATAATAATTGGTTGAAAAATATTTACGGTTATTTTAAGTAATTTGGATTTTGATTATTTCATTAACATTTTTTTCAATGTTTGTACCTTCATCCATACTTATATTTATTTTTTTAACACAATTTGAATTAACTTTGATTATTTCGAAAAAACTACAATTAAACGAAAGCTTTAAATTTTTTTCCAACAATTAATAATTACTAACGATAAATCGATTGCACGCATCAATTCACGCGCATTACTTTTAAGAGTGCTCGATTGTGCGAAGCGTTGCTGTAGTTGGAACATTCAACGTTAAGCATTATGCCGCATAATGCGCTCTAGTGCTGTAATTGGAAAACACGGTAAAACACCTAATATGAATTTTAACGTTTCTTATGCGGGTTGAACGTGTTTAATGAGCAAAACTGAAAAAATTAAAAGTAGGTATGTAATTATCACCAAACTATATTTTAAGTATTGTTTAAAAGTTTTAATTGGGTGACATTAGTATAACACCCCAAGTCGATTAATGAAGCAATGAATACCTGGGCGGTATTATAACTGCAAAATGATTTCATTGCGTCATTGCATCTGCATTGGGTCACACGCGAGGGTCTTAATGACCTCAAACCATAATCACCGGGTTGGATCAATAGCAAAAAATATCGATATTAATCTTAATTCTCCGTTACCGAATAACATTTTTTAGTTTCGAAATTTGGCGATGATATTATATAAACCTACCTTTTGGGTAATTTACGGTTCAATAAATTACCTTCAAATTCTCAATGGTTCAGTGATTGATGTTATTTAAATAAACGTATAGTTTGTTTTTTAATAATTTAATCACTTTTATCCTTAGCTTGTTGAGTTTTATTATGAAGGTGGGACCATGGGAAATTACAAATTAATCTCGTTTTTTATCCTTGTAAAATTAATTCACTTTAAATAAAACATACACACATATAGATATTATAAGATAAATAAAATACAAGGGGCATATAATACTGATAGGTATAATCGAAAAAATTGCACCTAATTTTACAGGTATATAACAAAAAGTACTATTATTACCAGTTTATAGCAGACACTACGATTAGCGTTAATTTGATTTTTAACAACTAATCTATTTATTATATTAGCATAATATTTAGATTGGTTGTATATAAGTAATTATTTGTATAAGTTAATGACAGGTTGTATGATTGGTTAGATATGTAATTATGAGTCATTGAGTTAAAACTGCCAAAAGCTAAGCTGTTAGCAATTAACCTATCAGTTGTGAAGGTCGATACAAATAGGTTTTGTTAAAAAAACGTATATTATCTTATATGGTATCCTATCCTTCCTATGAAACTGATTTCAGGTACGTAACCCAACAAATAAAAAAAAAATGCGTTCATAGAATAAGCTTTTTATTTATTATTTAGTTATTATATGTTATACCTATGTTACATAAGGAAATCAATTTTATTTGAGTATCATTATTTGAATAATACTGCGAATAGTTATTATAGAATACATGTACAATCTAAATTATAAAGATCAATATTATGTATAGTGGGATTTTTTCATACACTAAAAAAATGCAATTCAAATACAACGAGATATATGCGATACGCAACGGAAAGTTACCATATCGCGTGATCGAATTTGAAACTTGTATTTATTTATAAAAGAATGGTATCCATTCATTCTCGAAATTACCATCGAACAATGATGCTTCATGGTGTTTCTTTTACAACGCAAAAAATGACTGTTTTGACATATGCCGATGCTTTTATTACAAGCAATTTGGGCGCAGCAAAATAATATGAGCCGATATTACTGACAAAAGAACATTAAATATTCCGTGTTTCTTTAAAATTTTCGAAAGTATTTTTTAAATGCTGGTAATTATTCAGTAAAATTATAATAATGACTACATGACATTCGATCGCTTACCGGCAACGAAAAAAGAAAACAAATGAAACTGAGTCTTGGTATCAGAATAGACAAACCTGCTACGCTCCCACACATTCATGGCTTCCCTAGTTCTGCGGTAACGAGCCGTGATAGACCGCTTCATTTGATACCTCTGATGTTATAATGTTCTCCTGGTGCTTGCATATACTGTTTATATGGCTTGTCTTATGTATATAGCTCGTCGATGCCGTATCAAAATATTTTTTATTTTTCATTCACATAAAAAATACCAGACATCGCCACAAGCTAGCACTAGTATCCAATAAATGTATAAACAGAGTCGATCTGCGTATTACGTGCATCCGGCGAGCTTTCGTCCGGCGCATACGCATTGTCCGCCGGATGTCTTGCGGTCGCACGCAATTTCACAACCTCTGCACTCTCATGCTGCCCTTGTATATATTTCGTTTATTTTGCAATAAATACGAGGCTCACTTGTTTAATATTTTCTTTATTTACTGACTTATTTACTCTTTAAATATTTTTTCAAGTTATGAAGTTGATTTAAAAGTAGTCACATTTGAAAAAAAAATGAATAGTATGAAGTAGTAAACCAAACAAATGAACTTAACAAAAAATACAGGACGATAACAAGGTGTGTTATAAATAATGTAGAGGTCTAATTGAGCTTACTTGTTTAAATTTTAAGCTCATTATGTAGTCCGTAATGGAGTCTAAGCGGTTATGACCTCTAAGCAAACGAATGGACGAAAACAATACACGTCTGCAAGGACGGGGCGCTTGATTGCACCGCATCAATCATTTCTCACTGATGTTTCAATAACACTTCGGAAATTAGGCACTCTAATTAGCTGCTAGAAATCTGCCGAAATCAAGATCCACCCTGAATACGATACGAAGCTTTCGACCTTTAGCGCGCTGACGCGAGTATAAATAACTTTATCTCCCTTATTTATAACCCTGTCAAGAATTATTGACCAACAATAAAATATATCGGCGTTAATAGAATGCAAGATATTATTTTTAAAAGAAAGCCTTGTGAACGATTGCGTAATCGATTAATCATATTTACATAATCATTTTTAACTGTGAGCATCTCTTTAACTCGCGAAGTGACTTATTATTCCCCGGGAGGTTCAATATGTCACTCTTTAACGATATCGCGGCGATCGATGTCAATACGCAACGATTTCTGTATTTATTTAATCTTATTGCCATGACGATTATTCTTTCTTGGCAATCGACCGTTGAAACAGCTTTGCTCTTTAAGCTTTATTGTGATTCGTTTTGATTTAGTCGCTTTGTAGCTTCAACGAACTCGATCCCCTTATTCGCTCCCGTTGGGGCCCTAACGACCTCGAATTTAAATCAAGAAAGGGCAAGAAAGGAGTCGCGCAACTGGATATTTGACCCTAACGCCCTTCGCTCGTTTTTACCTTTTACAAGTCTCGCTAGGTTTTGTAACGGTAAAGCGGTGTCACATTCGGCGCTGCAACCCCGCGCCCCTGTCATTTCGGCGACTAATAACCGCCGGAGTTCATAATTTATAAGGCGGTGCATGTGACCGCTTTTTACCTCTCGCCGTCGCCGACGTCTGGGAATCCGCAACAAAGCCCCAGCGAGATTCCGCTTTGCATTCCGCGAGTATTCTTGTGCGTCGTCTGCCTGCGAATCCGCCGTTTCGAAATCAACATTTGCACTCAATCGATCCGCTGGCGATCCGCATAAGTAAAATTTATGTCGCAATCTATTTCTCGCAAATAGCGCGTTTAGAAGTACTGCCGCTCGTCGGCGAGCTTTTGTTTTATATCTGTTATGGGCGTCGCGTCGTCTCCGGCGAAGCCAATCGAAGCGAGCGTCGAACGCGCCTGACCTACATTTGCGACAATAAAGCACCCCGTCAAATTTTGTTTCAGACTCTCACGTTAACTCGGTTTTTTAGCAACTCCGAACCCGTTGCATTCCCGAGTTTACGATCATCTCGGCTGACCGACGGCTGACAGAGCGATCGTAAAAGATCAGATTTTATTTCTTATTGTTCACCTTTCGCGAAATCTAATTGAAGTCGGCGAGCAACGTTGCCTTTACGCGTTTTTAATTTTACTGCTGCGCACGCTGAGTTATATACCCTTGCGATAATGACAACTGGCGTGAATTCGTTCATTACTTTTTATCACATATTAAAAGGTTTAATCAGTTCGCGTGAAAATGACGCCGTCTGATGTCGCACCGCGCCGAAAGTCTGAGAATGGCCAGCGCGCCCTTGCCGCTGCTTTTTTGCTTTATAATTCCAATAATTCCAACATAAATCAATATATCGAGAAGAATGGGCTCTATATCGTTGCAATAAGACAACATGGATCTACGTAAATAAGGCTCGCGTGGTATTTGCTTCATTTAACTTCAGACTCGTTTTGGAGGTTGTCAACTTTACCTACGTTATTTTGCTATCTGCTTCATCGGTAGGAATCAATAATAAAAACTGATAAATTAATTAAATTTTTACGTGTTTTTGAGAAGGTATTAATCTCGAAACGCATAATGCCTACCTACCTACTGAGTACTGGTTCATGTGAAATCATGCGAAAAGTATTTTAGATTTCAATGGACATGTTTGCAGCGAGTTTATAGCGAATTGTTCAATGTTCAGCCCTCACATCACGTAATAAAATAAGATGTACAGAAATAGCCGCGACAAATATGAATAGAATGTTCCAGCAATAGGCCTACAATTTAATGTTGACCCGGGCTCATATCGTGAGTCACTTTGTATTCGCCACGCACTGCGCTGCGTCACATGCTATCGGAAACGCTAACTGCTGCGACGGGTATAAACGACTTGTTCTTCTAAATCATTCATCATATTCACAGCTTTTTGCATGAAATATCTTGTAGGTAAAACTTATTGTGCATTCTGTAGGTACGCTCGAGCGACATGTCTGCGCTCTTGACGAAAATAATTCGCATCATTTTAATTTTTAAAGTTGCGAATTAGTCCAGTCCATTTTTTTTTAAATACATGTGCGTCATAGGTTACATAATAAGTTGTTATTTAATCTATACTAATATTATAAAGCTGAAGAGTTTGTTTGTTTGTTTGAACGCGCTAATCTCAGGAGCTACTGGTCCGATTTGAAAAATTCTTTCGGTGTTAGATAGCCCATTTATCGAGGAAGGCATTGACCAACATGAGCAATGCGGGTGAAACCGCGCGGCACAGCTAGTAAGAAATATATAAATCCTTGTATGATTTGATCCTTGTGATAGGAAAGTTACATTCCTTTCGCATATAAGAAAAAAAAAACGTTAAATTCTTCGAACAATGTTAGCGTCAATAAAAGAATCGTTTACGCATTTCACATTTGTAACAATCGAGATACCACTGGGAGTAAACAAATTCGTATTTTGTAAATACCAAATACTGTTTATGTCATAAAGGTTATATAGAGATTAAAATGCAGCTTTATTTTTATTGCGACGGCATTAAAATGTAACTTGAATGGTTTTATAGTTGAGATGTAGTTATTAATGTGTTTTTTTCTTTATTTCCAGGTAAATACACTTACGAAGGCTGTTTTACAATAGACAGGTATTTTAAATATATAGTCGTTGAAATTGAGATTTAATTTTGATGACTTTAAATATCAGTCGCTCTGTACTCGCAAGTGTAGTGTGAGTAATGCGTACCAGGTAATCATAATTGAAAGGCGTCGAGTTGGATATGCACTGACCTATGCCACGCGAAGTACTTTCTTCTAAACTCAAAATGTAACCGTAACTATGAGGCGGGCATCGTTTCCGGCGCCTGTGACGTCACACCCGTCTCGCCGGTCGCCGCCCCTACCACGTAACCTTGGCGCAGATGCGCTCACGATCGCACAACGCTTTCGTTTTCATAGCTTCATAGGATCTTTAATGAGATTTCGCATTACCTGTCGTTTTTTCTTCGAGCTCTATTACGAAACATCTTAGCTTAGGTTAGTGATGGGAGTACGCTGCGCGAATCAGTTTTGTCTTAAAATAAGGATATAAACTTTTCGAAATGCAGTGGATGCTACGTATTTTTATCGCTATCGGTTAAAGTTTCAGCTCCGCTACAAAAATAAAATAATAAAATTGATTAGTAACGTAACCGAGGAGTACGTGCACCGGGCCCCGCTGCATTTTCGAAGTTCGATCGAACGGATGCAGAAATTATACAAATCGAATTCCACTTATTGCGAAATAAGAGCAAAATCTCTTGTAATTTTTCACACGATACACAAGAGAATAGTTGCCCTAAGCGCGCCGTGCTGAGGTGATCGAACTCACAGCCTGTAATTTTGGACCGCAAAAGGAATAAAACGTATTGCGATCGGTGATTATAAACCTTTGTCGGTTCTACTAATATTTATATTTTCGCAATGCGGCCGACATCTAATTGGCCGCTCATATATTTGACGCAGGTGAGCGGCGCCGGCCAACGGTGACCACCTCGGCTTCATTAGTTTTCCTGGTAGTCGAATCATAAACCACTCACGATTTTTTACGTGCAGTCGTATATGTCAAAACGTGACCCGGGCGGGCCGCCGACAAAGCGACGGAAAAATACATTTCCCTTCCAAACTGTAATTGTTTCGATCGGTCGTCCATTATGATACGCTAAACATACTCGATATTATAAACGATCGCAGGTGGTAGGTATGGGCGACTAGTTTCAACTGCCCGTTGGTACTCTCGATCGGCCCAAGGTCTGGGATATTGAACCTGGCCGGTGCAACAGCACCGCAAGGTCCGCCGCGAAAGAGACGGCTGCACTATCACTCATTGTTATGGGGGAAATGTCGCGACCACACGCGCGCTATCGATTCTTTTCATCGGCCCAGCTTGCTTGCGCCTTCTAATCGCGTGTACGCAAAGCTGCAATTGTCCAGTCCCGTAAGCAGTGCACTTCCTCAAAGTGTGATCCGGAGGAACGAGACAGGAAACTGGAATGCGGCTCCCGCCTCCGGAGCGACAGAGACGGTTATACTCCGGCGAGTGCGTCGCAGACCGACAGGAGTGCATTGCGCTGACGCATCGCGATCGTCTGCGTGCATTCGTCTTTTTTGTTGACGCTACCCCCGCAGCTTTCGTTGTTCACGTTAGTGACAAAGGTTTCGGTCGCTTTTTACATCAATATCAAACGAGAACAATTAAATTCGCCGGTCGGACCGGTCTTGCTATTTGGCATTTATTCGTTCCCACGCGGTTGATGTTATTTTAATTATGAATGGCTTTCGGGGCAGGGTGCGGGTCCACTGACCCACTGCCTGTGACCGGATTCCCGGCGCGAGCGCTTTTCGCTGTGTCAGCGTCGTACGCACTCTCAATTGAAGCACTATCGCTTACAAATAAAGCCGATCGAACAGGAAGCGTCGCAATATTTATGTAGAAGCGGAGCGAAGGTTAACGTCTTTAGCGTTCATTGGCATAATTAAAAATAAATAATATTTCTTTAGGAATGTATTCGGTGCGTCCTCTCGCCCTCCTGCTGAGAGCGCGAGAACTTTTTATCGGCCGAGTACATCTCATTTAGTGGATTAAGAGTCCAACAGTACAGCACCGCCAAACATTTATCACATGTGGTATCGAGAAGTGACGTCGTACTCTGATATATTACGCCCGCGCTTCGATTACCACGTGTGTTGTTATCTCACAACATACTTCTAATACGTAGTAGTGTGGTTCTCACGCCACCGCCGAGTACGTTCACACCTATACCTACGATTCGGACCCGCGCACGATCGCGCCGCGCTGCTTATTTGTGTTCAGCAAACATTCCTCCAGATAAGCTATGAACGAGTCGCCTGTACTTCCCACATCTGCTCCGACCTTGGCTCCTTCAGCCCGTTGTGTAACCTCCTTATCAGTCACGCTCCCCTGGTGCCTCGCTTACCGAATCATTCCAAGTTTTCCGGTCTTGATAACTTTATCATTCTTATAAAATAGATGCGATTCTATCACCCACATAATTTGACAATAAAATCTAATATGTGTGATAAAACAGTGAATCCGTTGTAGTCTTTCACTGTCGTTAATCTCCCGATAAAACATATTTAGAAGCCACGTGGGCTAAGTCGTTAACATAATTACAGTTTTCAAGTGGCCCGACTCGTTTCGGTGCTTCATCTTAAGCTATAATAGATTCTAAACGTTGCGAAACCGAAAGTGTCTCCGGCCCCCGCCTAACAATAATAATACAAATCGTCAAAACATCGAGTCTGGTGTCTGCGACAGCGCGCAGAACAGGTTCTGAGCGGTTATAAAAAGTGAAAAACTCGTCTATAGAAGCTCAGTCGGAGAGCGTTTTGTTGACATTTCAGTTATGACTTATGGGGTATGCGAGAGCGATGAGGCGGTCCTTCCGTGAGCTTTTATTATTCCGGTTATAAATTAAACTGTGCTCGTTAATCGGCCCTTTAATCCGTCTGGGCGTTGACTCCACGGCCGGCCGCTCAATGGCTCACTCATCCACAGGACAACCGCCGCAGTAAACTCTAAATAGCTCCTCTTTCCGCAATGTTCATATCGGGAGAAAAACTTACAATGGTGGTGGCCGATGACCGGCGACTCATCCTTGTGGAATGTCGCAGCTCGCCTCCTCGCGCGCTCGGATCCGCCGCTCCCGTGATGCACCCTCGCCTATCGACGGATCCGGAACGGTCAAAGATATCGACGTGAGATAATTTCGTCGGTTTGATTTTTTGCGCGTTATTGTTAGCCTCGAATGATACACTGGTTGAATATTTAGCGATATCCGCTGACTTCACCGCTTATAAAAAATGGCGAATAATTAGTCAATAAAAATTCCGCCGATTATATACAGAGTTGTTACACGGGTGTTACGTAAGTGGAGTAAACGACCTAAGAGTTGGTGGTCCGAAGGTCTTGGACCACGTGGGGGAAGCATGTGGCTTCGTTTGCGTTACCGACCGACTAATTGTTGAAGATTAATGTAGTCTATTTCATAATGGTGTGAATTGGATTACACGAATGAGGAAACTTCCTGAACTCCTTTATCGGGAGTAATAATAAGTTACATTATTATAATTACACATACGCCGCGACGGCTGTACTAAAAACAATCAGTAATGTAGTAATGAATGGCTGTGAGAATTTTTACATGTATCGACATCATTGTGTCTCGAATTCGACGGAGGATATTTTCGGCGCGTATTCACCGAGCGATGGATGCCGCCCTTGACCGAGGAGTCGCGTCGGGCGGTGTAAACAAATTGAATGAATCGCGTAGTATACATTCATGTGTGTGCCGTTAACGCACGATAATTCAAGCAGTCGTGTTAACAGCCGGACGCACTGCGGCTGCGGATGACGCATCGCGTAACGAACAAGACGCCTAACAATTTAAGTGCGCGTAATCTTGAATGAACTAGTTATCATTCAATTGTACGTCTTACTACATATGGCCAAACCCCTTTCCCTTTTGCAAGGAGAAATTAAAATTAAGAATTAAATCGAAATAGGGTCATTGCGCCAGTTCGCGTCCACTTAGTGCAGTTGGAAAGTTTGAAGGAGAAAATAAAAATGTTCCAGAACAAATTTCAACGCAAAATTTATGTAACGTGTTCATTACATAGTCTATTTTAAGATTTACTTTCAATTGTGTTGGAAATATCATGTGGTTTTTATTTATCTAGACAAATAGCAGAATTAGGCGTTTTACCCAGTTCGCGTCCAAAAATTCCAGTTTGCGTCCACCCGTGGACCAGTTCGCGTCCACCAGCTTGGAAAAGGAATTAAGAGTGTATTGGGTGATATTTTATCAGATAAATGCAAATAAAAATTAGATTTTAATAAATTATTTATTTACGAATATAGTTATTTAATAAAAACCAGCCAAATGCGAGTGGGACTCGCACACCGAGGGTTCCGTATTAACCTGTTTTTTTTCATATGTTTTAACTGTAAATGATTATTTTTTCAATGTTTCCCTTATTTGTGCTATAAGACGTTGCTTCGTACCAAACTTCAAGTGTCTGTGTTCACGTAAAGTACCCTGTAGGTTTTGATTCCCTTGCGAATGTCGTAATTTGCGAAAATTTGCAGCATAAACGGCTGTATCTTTTGATTGCTTTGGCTTATAAGTTTGATTTTTTCACTGCTTCAAGGGACCGTAGACTTGAGTATTCAATATAAATTTCAGCTTTATACCTCCACGCGTTACTGAGAAAAAGGGTCTTGACAGACCGGCAGACGGACATACAGACGGACGGATATCAAAGTGATCCTACAAGGATTCCGGTTTTTCCTTTTGAGGTTCGGAACCCTAAAATCAACATTATTATTAATATAATTCACTGGAAAAACTTATTTATATTTATCTTCTCATCATTAATAGAACAAAAATTAACAAAAAACAAAGTTACGTTATGTAAATAACAAATAATAATCAGTTCTATTAAGATTACCTACATACCCTATTTTTTAGTTTCTAATGAATTAAATTTCTTTTTTGTTTATATTATTTTCTTAACCACAGACTTATTGACTCTCATTCTCAAAGATACTAGTCTCATTCTTAGAATACCCATTTTAAAATGAAAAAATAGCATAAAAATTTGCTAATTTGAATGAAAATTTAAATTATCAACTTGTAGTCTTAGTCAAAAATTTACAATCTATTTTAAATTACATATTTTAACAAACAATTCATTGCTACGTAATGAAAAACAATGTGGACGCAATATGTTCTATTGTTATGCACTATAGGTGTAGTTTGCGCCCACCGTGGACGCAAAATGGAAGTTGTACAAATTCGGTGTAGTAATTCGCGTCCACCTTATTTTAGCTATTAATTGTAAAAGAAATAAGCTGATTTATAATCCATACTATTCCATGTTTTGTTAGCAAAGTAAAGAAACAGTTACATATTCAAAAATTCACATTTAACAATAAGATACTTACCGTCAAACGCGACGCTGCGCACTATTTTTTTCTCAAAATCCCGCGCCTTTTAGCTCTCTCGTTTAATAGCCAAAATTAAATATTTTTTTTAAATAGGATAGGTGGTGCGCAGGCATATTTTGAATATGTGTGCATGTGTCTTATACATTGAGGTATTATCGGAAGTTTTTCTTATTACAATTTTACTTAAAGTATACTTATTTTCGTGAATTTTCTAAAAGATATCCGCAAAATGGACGCGAATAGGCATGTGGACGCGAACAGGCGCAATGACCCTACTCTACGATCATAAAACATGAAAAAAATTATAAAAGGAAAAGATAACCATGATTAATGAAATATTTAATACCACATAACTGTTCATAATCATCACTTGTTTTTTTTTTTTTATAAATAAATTTTAATCTAAATTTTTATAAAAAATTGTCAACTATTGCTCTTATTCTTATCCACTAATCATGAACGAGCAAGCGTTAGTCATTTTCCATAACAGTGTGTACAGATAAACGGAAACGAAGCGGCCGTCACGGCTGGCGAGGCGCCCCTCAAGACGACCATACCGCGGCAAACACTGTTCCATCTCATTACAAGCCATTTCCTTCGCGACTATACGCCGCGTCCCGAGTGTGGACACACCACTAATTCCCTTATTGTTACCACTGCTCATTTGTTGTTTATACATAGTTATGGTTCAGTACACACTACACACAAAAATAATAGTACTTGGTGACGATACGTTTAGGACAAGTGTGGTCTTACCATTATTACTGTTATAATAAAATAAAAGAATAGTAATTAGTTTTTACATTTAATATGCTAAAACTTTAAGCCTTATATTTCAAATTGATTTTCTCAAATAAATAAATTTAAAATTAATCCTTTGCATTATTTTAATATAGTTTAAACTTTCAACCAATTAAATTACTTTTACAATTGCAACTCTCGAGAATGAATTCTAAAACATTTTCTCATTACTTACAAACCGACTAGGCACAGACGTAAATAACGCAAGCATTAATAAAACAATAACAAAGAAGTTGATGTTAAAATACAAAGAATGCAGGAATAAGAAAATAATATTTCTATTCATCAATAAATTTGTACCAGGCGAACTGGAAGTGAAGGAGGTGTGATATACACAAGGATATTGTATTTTTAATAAATAAATAGCGCAGTAGTTGTATTATAATAGGTGTTTTTTTGTGTCTATATTTCTACCTAGATAAGGAAACTAATTTGCGAAGCCGAGCGCGGGGTCGTTGGCCGGCCGCGCGTCCGATCGCCGAAGGTCAAGGCTTCCCACATCCTACTAGTGTCGGACGAAAGAAAAAGTGACAGAACAAACCTGAATAGAATCGGAGGACGAATAAAAATGAAAGCTACATGCTTACTTTCATTGGAAAATTCGCTTTAACCAGCCGAATTACAACTTTCGGGAGTAATATTGTCGTTGTAAAACTAACTAAAAATTATTTTAAAATACCTACTACCTATGGATATGAATATCGTGAGGTGAAATACTGAATACATATGTATTTCTAAGACTAATAAATGTATTGCGTGCGAAATGTCTAGATTTACTACCAGATATCCTAGGCGTAGGTGATTCGCGGTCAGGGACCTCCCTTTATTACTTGATCAAAACATGATTAAGCTATTTGCTTTAATTTATTGCCAATCAATCAATCATTTAACGACATTTGGTGTTAAAATTATTGATTTATTTCAAAATGCATACGAGTGATTAATGTGGGTAAGTGAAGTAAGTACCTCTGACCTTTGTGACAACGACTATAATAAGAAAGTACGATATACAATATTGCTGAATGATAATTTCTTAAATTGATTACTGACCCGCAGACATCCGGCCGTTAAACATATAACATGACACAAAAACAAATTCTGCATACGAATCAATTAATGCGACACAATATGTTATGTTCATATATCGTATTGCGCTGCTGCGCACAAGTGATCCGAACTAACCTACCTAACATTTTAATAAGTATGCACCAGACGGGGGCTCTGAACTTACGGCACGATTAAACAAGGATTAGCAATAAATAGAAATAAACAATCAAAAATGCGAATCACAAACAAGAAAACCAGATTAAAAAACCAATAAATCTTATATTAGACTACAAGCCCGCATAGGAAAAAAATATGG
>CAJQZM010039621.1:13824-31171 GCA_907164665.1 Colias nastes
TGGTTCATTTGACCCATATTTTTTTCCTATGCGGGCTTGTAGTCTATATCGTGTCTGCAAAAGAATTAGACTATATAAATATTAATGACATAAGCAAAAACACATTATCATTGAAAAAGTAATCAGGACTGCAGAAAGGTTAAAGTGGTACTAATTGCCAGCAGCCGAGCGGACTCGAAGTAAAGAAGTTGCTTTTTACTCAAGCCCAGGCTTATTTATGAACCACTATTATAAGTTCAGATGTGCAGGAATAAAAATGCAACGCAATAATGGATATGCCTACGTTATGTAACATCAACTCTGACCTTTAAAATATTTTCTTTAGCCGTTCTACATATAATTTGATGTTATGAAACTAGAAATTTAAGGGTTCAGTACAAGAGATATCGTTTTATTAAAAGTATTTACAAACTAGCAAATACGAAGATTTTCATTATAGCATACAAAATCGTATGTACAAAATATACGATAGATTAATTTTAAAGGTTAAAACACTAAACAGAATACGTCATACGTGATACGACTGAATAATTCTAGTTGCCAGAGAAGCATTGAAGAAAATTTTACCTACCATTATATGAATTTCTAACATGGAATGGATATTCTTTTACTCTGATGGCCTATTTGATTTTCCTGAAGGTAAAATGTCATATTGTCGAGAGGAAAAATCATGAACTAAGCGTTGATAAATCCGCATGCACCATCTAGTAGCATACATTTAAAATGACGCAAGATATAAATACTTTTATATCAGTTTTATACGGGTCGCGATGCTTCGAACCGAGCCAGTTTTTTACCCAACGCTTTGTCTGGTGAAACTGTATCGCATTATGTCCGAAGCCCTAATTAAAATGTTTGCAATCGGATATCGTGCGGGCCACGTCGTGATCTCTATCAATTTTGCTTAATGGTGCATTCTCAGCCTATTCTAAACCTGCATCCAAGGTCAGGTCGCTTTGACCTACAAACTTCTCAGTAAACTCTCTTTTTAATTTATTATAATCATGCTTGTTAGGAAACTATATGCAGAGCTAGTGAGAATAGAATGTCTCGTGCGAAGTTTCGAAACTTCAATCTTACAGTTCTTCAACTTTTTACTGTTCCCTATGTGCTTCGATATACGTATCATAATTCATGTAAAGTATTAAATATCCTTGCTTGTTTTAGTACGCCAGGCGTTTATGGAAAAACGTTAAAACGTACTGAGAACAAAGATTATAATGTTGAGATCGTGCGTTTATTTAATAACGATCAGACCAATTTTTTTCACAGTATAATCTAATTTGTTGCGCGTCACGCTCAAATCGATACTTATGTGTTAAAACCCAGCTTTTGTAACGTATCAATATGCGTTTTAATTGGTTTTGTTTCGGAATTAGTATCTTCCCTTTTGATGTGTGGAATTTCGAATGGCAAAGAGAAAGTGACGCATTATTCTTTATCTCTATACGTTCACGAAATATATAGTGGTTGAACAGCGGTATGTTCAATATTTGATAGTAGTCGGATGCACCTAGCGCGAGTAAATGTCACTCGGTGAGACGCCACATTTAGTCGCTCCGAAATAGATCGCCCGCGTTCATCAACCCCTCACATTCGTCATCGCCCCTACTTCGCTCAGCTGACTTTTTACATCGACAACTTTACACACAACACTTATTTTACAATCAACGGCATCCAGTAATGGACAGGTTACAAGGCGAAAATCACCCGATACTGATGAGGCAACGTAATATTTTTCGTTCATATGTTGCTTATTACTTTTTATAGTATCGATAGCTTTAGATATGCATATAGCGATTATCTTTGTGTAATTTGGTGCTGTCAAATCGCAACCAAAATTAATTGAGTGTTCGTTTCAAACGGACCCAAACCGCAGCGATACTGCAATTTCGACCCGTCATTATGACGGAGCAGCAAAAACATGACACCTGAAACCTATTATTTAATTTCGAAATACCATCTCAGTATGTACCTAGATGTATACGTTAACGGCGAAAGGAAAGTCAAAGCTCGAATAATGTAATAAACTTTGAACTCGAAACGTTCATGAAACCCCTCTGATTGTTTGTAAACAACGTCGAACATTTTACAGTTTTTACGTGGCGATAATCCAACCAGCTGGCTTTTATTGCGCATCCTAGATCGTATTTTTATTACTTTGTGCGGGAATAGATGATTTTTCTCATTAAGAGCAGTCAATACATCAGTATCAGCCGCCAATATGTCACAAAGATTGGACATCGACGTCTCTACTGGTTCAGCTATTTATAGCATCAGCGACTCCAATATAGACTAGACACAGGGCTCATCTGCAATCAGGAATGTTATTTGTGGATTACTCTCCTTATTCAAGTCCTTAAGATTACTATTTACGAATATACAAAGTCAAAAGTCAAAGTCAAATATTTGCATAAACATGTTTATCGTGATGGTCATAATAACTTCACTGTTTGGTATGCAAATCGATTTTTAACATATTAGTTTATTAGTGAATACAATTACAATGATAATAATGATACATTACAATCGAGATTTATTTTAACTGTATTTTTACGTATAAAAACGACACCGTAAAAAATATCCACCATTAAAATGTTCCACGTTTTGTATTGATGAAATGAGACTTTAAGAAGTTCAATTAGCGAGCAGCTGGTTTCTGAACAAACTCTTCAAATATAACGTTGAATTTAAGAGACATTTTTACACAAACCGGGACTTTGTGCGCAGTAGATGAAGCCGATAATCGAGATGTTAAGCTCAAGTTACAAGATGTAAATTCACAGCGTGTGGCTCCCTCCACACAAGATCACTACCGACCTCGCGTTTCGCTAATCTTATTTATCTTTTCATTTCTGAAATATTATCCTTCTGAAGTTGACCTTTAAGATGTTAATGCGAATAAAAAATGGGTAACATTAATAAATGTATGGTTGGTGGTATTCTGTTCGCTATTATAGTTCACTAGTTTCAGTTGTTTTAAAACTTCACTTTTAAACATTCAACTTATTATAACTTTTAAAAAGGGGTTTTCTAGATCTTGAGATATTTTGATGATTAAATTTCCAATTACTGTTATGTTTTTTTGGTTTTCAAGCCATCATTGCCTTATCTTGAAAAATATTCGTTATACATTCATAAGTAGTTTCACCTATTTCAAACATGAATTATCATACTATAATATAACTCACTGAAATATACAGTACTTTAATGATAAAAAACAACATGTAATTCACCACATCGTATCCTAGACTTTCAATTCTATTTATAAATCGCAAAAATAACTGTTAAAACCAATAAGCACAGTAAGTTACAACCGAACAAATAAACTATAAGGACCATCTGAGCGCATGAAGTTAATTATACGAATTAATCAATTTAAAGGCGACTTCGGATATTTATCACGCTCACATAACGAAGGAATAAAGGTGCAAGATATAAGATCAGCGGTCAGTGGCACGGGATGTGCAAGTACCATTGTAGACTCGAGAATAAATAATTGGGTGTGTTTTTATTGGTTGCGACAATTCACTTTTATATCTATTTTTATCTTGAACGATACTTGTAATAATATGAAAAACTTGTCGCAAAAAGTATTTAACATGTGGTTAATTGTAATATGTTCGATTTAATTATCAATAAATGGATTAAACGGTTCCATAAAGGTCAAAATAAAGTACCGTCTATACTTGAAAGTATTTCTATAAGAACCATCTGTTCATTTGGTAGTACGGTTATAGGATTAATAAAAGAAATACAATTCGTGTCTACGTTCTTATACAGCCTATAGTTGCAACTTGTATAACTTCGATGAAGCGTTTCTTTAAATCGCGTCTCAAGGCCCTTCGCTAACTCATATTATTTATAAAGACGTTACAAGTAAGCATGTTCAGTTTCGTATTCTTGGTATGTGCCGAATGTGCCGGTACCGTGTCACACGTGTTTGCGGGGGCGCCGCACGACGTCTTTGTTCCCATTTAATAATATTTGCAAATTACTGTGTGGCCCTCGCTTTCGACAATCCTTCATACATATTCGACCTGATATTTTAAGTTCATAAACTTGTACCTTTCCAATTCTTAGAAGAAATCACGCGCGAACATTTTGTTGTTGTAAAGGGGTCGCGCTTTCGATAGTTTACGATAGTTTAGTATTGTAGCAGCTAAATTGTTATCGATATTTTTAAAGGGCTTTAGATTATAATCCATTACGATCACAGCATAACATCTAGAATCACAACAAATAAAGCATTAACGGCGCACGCTTAATATACTTGAAAGAATGCTGATTTCGAAACGAGATCTCAATCTTATTATTTTTTATCATACAGTAGACGCATTATGGCTGATTGAAGTTTTATCCCCAGGCTAGCTATAGGTTATTCAGGGTCTAACAAAAAGCCCAGCATTGGTTCCGCAACGAATGGATTTCGTCCCTAGGGATAGAATTACCTGTATGAATAGCCTGCTACTGCCATCTTATAAAAGATATTCTCAGTTCTAGATCCTACCTTTTCATTATGTTTTTATAAACTGGACGAACCTCATCAAAGCCAATTGTATGGTTTTTATTCGCTTTGTATGTTTATATCGAAAAAGTTTCTATATGTTTAACCTACAGATGTCTTGATTTGGCCGATAAAAACGCTTTTGTGTAGTGAATAGTGATCAATAAAATAAATAATAAATGGTATTTCATTATGTTCGCTGAGCACGGACGTACGTTTTGTTCGTCAATTAAAGAATCATTACATTTCACCACAACTATAAAATTGTTTAATTTCCTTCAACCTTCAACTTAATTAAATCGAGTTCGTAAATCGTTCGGCGGAAACTGATCTGGTTTTTCTTTTATTTTATTATAATTATGGTGTACGGTCGGACAGAAAATAATTTTCGTCATTGCGCTTGTGCCTTACCTTGGTTAATGGTTTTAAATGTCTCGGTCCGTGAACCGGCAGTGAACTGTGTTGAGTTTGCACAATACATACACGCGACACCTCATTGTGCGACTCATCTTGAGTTATATCCGATTGTATGATAAATATCCTTCATCATTTTTGAGCTTTTCAATTAAATATCATATTTCATACTTTTTATTTATATACATTTTAAATATCAACTAGCACATATACTAAATTTCTTAATTTTACATTTATTTTACCAATTAATTTTGAGATAATTCATGTTATGATCACGTTGTTTTTCTAAAAGAGAAACATTGATGTGATTTTGATGTACTGGTTTAAACGTATGACCTGTTAGCTTTACTGTCGTTAATAATAATAAACTGATCAAGCATGCATATTGAATGCAGATAAATTCATTCCCATATTAGACGTGAACGCCCAACAAATTAATCTGAGTTGCTCACAAAGTAAGACGTCTCTTGACTCTTACAGCATTTTTATTTGCATAATATTCGCATTATTTTAACAATTTTATATCAAGCTAACCTTTAAAGGTTTGAGATCGAGACGATCTTAGTATGTTTTACAAATATTTTTTACTACGATATTCAAGTAAATTGTCACGTATTCAACTATTTAAAGACTTATCATAGAAATCGTTGATGATTATTTAATAGAATAATATATCCTCAATATAAATTAGCGTAACATGCGGAAATTTGTAGATAAAACCATAACCCATTATGGTACATAAGTAATGTATGTCAGATATACTTTTAGTTATAATACGCTTTATAGCAAACTTGAACTAGGCATAACGTACGCATTCAGGGTCATTGCCGAACCTCAAGGCCGAGACAATCTCGCTATTGCTATTATGATACCTACGATTTATGTGGTCCTGGTGATTGCCGAGAATTTGCGATGTATTTGCGACTATTAATTGTTATCCTGTGTCCTTCGCAGCTGAGACGTGGACGGGGTTTCCTCTTGGAGATTAGGTACATAGTGGCACTTCGTGTTCAATGTATTATTATGTAGGCAATGTACTAAGAACCTTTGTTATTTTGGCCATGGATTTTTTTTAAAATAACAAGGTTAAAAATTAATTATTTATTTTATTTAACATTATTATTTTGTAACATTTGCCTACACATTAAAATACTTATCTGTTTTCTCAAAATTTATATTTGGTCGTCTGCGAACATGTTAGTATATTATTAAAACTTGTTATTTTACAAAATTAAATAAGCTTAAATCTAAATAGATCAACAAAAAAAACCTTGATAAAAAAAAATGAAAATCTTAGTTTCGCAAAAAGTAACCGACGATAATTCTTATTATACAATCAACGTATATTTGATGTTTTATTCGCCGAAAAGCTGGCATTGTAAGTCAATTTCCTGTGTCTAAGCGAAATAGAGCCGTGACAAGCAAATATTACGCAACTCTTTGACCTCACGTCGTAGCGGAAACGAGTCTAAACGCTCGCCAATGGGTCACACGCGGGAATTTTATCGAGATCTAAGTGTAGCATCTTCAAGGCAATTTATGGTGGTTACAAACATTCGTTAAATTCAGACAGGATCACTGCATGCTTAATAAAAATTTCCCTAAACCAAAACCCAAAAAATATTTCGCAATCAAAGGCAATAAGAGAACTTAAATGCGATATGTCATTAAATCACACCCTCGCGTACCTACTCGCTTAAATAAAAAAGGTCTGTCAGGTATACGAGATAGTTGGGGTTGATCAACCGATAAGCTTTATCACTCAAATGTACCTCGGAAGTAACACAAAAAAGGCAAATATTGCACAATCTATCACGACACTTTTTTCTTTGCGATTTAATAAAAATATCATCAATACACTAAAGAGGAAATTTTATGATGAAAACGGAACATAACTTTAACATGCAATTGTTTTACTAGTACCAGGCGTTTATAAGCTATCAGGAGCTTAACAGCTAACAGACGCTGGGCTGATTAGTGGCGTTTACCGTGAGAGTTGGCGGAGAGCCAATCGGGCCACGACGGTGCGTTCACCCACCATACACCTCGTAAAGATAATTAACGATTGTTTTAATATTACAAATGTTTAAAACTAGATGGGACGTTTGCGTGTATTCTGTTTAGAGTCATATTTAACATGTTCTTCTACGTAAGCTACGACATTCTCGTCAACACCTTCATGTTCTTATATTTTTTAGAAGATCGGAACCCTCGAAATTTAATAAATATATTATTTTAAATTTATAAATAGCTCGCTCGGCTTACTATATTTTAAATACATAAAAATTATATAAAATATATAAAGTATATTTTATATATTAATTACTAGGGTAACATGAAGTGACTGAAATTCGATATTAAAATTGTGAATGTCGTATGTTAACATTTTTACTGTTTTTGAACGTGCGATCCGTTTGCCTTGATTGTATAGGTACGTAGTACTATTATATATTCTGTGGTATACTTAGGTATTTAGGTAGGTATACACTTTTCAATCCGTCATCTTCTGTTTGATTTATTGGAAACATTATAATAAACAGCCGAATTTAAATGCAGTAGGTATGCATGTATTTATGCAGGTCGTTTAGATTTGTTGTCATGTTCGCTAAATGTTATTACCTCTTAAATTGTTTAGAATATTTTTTGCTCGTCTATGCCATCAGAATGCCGGTGACTTTCGGCCGCCTCGCACCGACCTTGTAATTAACATTTTTATCAGCAGTAATAAATTTAAATGTCGATTTATTTGTTCAAAATGTTAGGTATACATAATACTAGTTTTTTCGCCTGATTCGTTATTATATTTACTGATAAATTAATTATAATCGATACTTGCTTGTTGAAGGTTGTATGTAACAATTAAAACAAAATCTTAACTAATATGCCAATTGTCACAATCAATTGACACAATATTCCCAAACCAACTTCTAAAAATAATAATTTCTATCTGCGTATGGCATTAGTCTATAAACTCCTCACACTTAAATTTTATACGCGAAACAGTAAGAGCTAATCTCGGTTTCCGAGAACATAAACACTTCGAAAATAATGTTATTTCGAATCTTGCACAATTTTCTCAATAAAACGATAATTTGCATACTACGTACACATCTCCCGACGGCCGACCTACGTCACGCTGGCCACGTGTTTACATAAATTGTTCACAGCAACCTGGCAGTTATGTAAAGTAATTACAGCACAAATTCACGTGCAGTTAATGAGGTGAATAAATCGTTTACGTACATTTCACACCTGAACTCCGGTCAGCCAGTGCGTTGAACCATGTTTGGCACTGATCTTAGTTTTTAGTTTCCGTCGCTTTAAATATCATCTCTATTTATGACATCAATTAAAAAATAGAGTCTTCGTATAATACACGCAAGACATTTGTAAGAAAACAAAGGCTCATGTACATATTTAATGAGCAATATGAATACGTAAATAAAAACTAGAGTAAAAAGTATTTCATCTTACAACAATGTTTTCTGTTTACAACTCGCAATTAATATACTATTCAGGTGCTCTTAAGTAGGACAATGTAGGACAGCTCAGCTAGGTGGTTATGCGCCCCAGGCTAATTTAGCCCTTATGAATAATCTTAATCTCCATCAACTGCTAACCTCGACACAACTCTTCAAGGTTTGGACACTTTACCAAAAATCAAGAATGCTTCTACTGTATATGATAACTCTATTGATTCATTAATTTGTTTGGATCTAATTGCAATGATTGCTGATAGTTATATATAGATAGTTTAGTTCTAGTAAGATGTTGTGACTCAACATCACACTAAACTTATTTGTACTGGTATATTCCTACCATTGTGTTGTATGGATAATAAAGTACCTACTCCAAAACATACATGTATATGATTGTCCTCCCAGTACCTATAATTCGTCTAATAATTCCGGTTACATTAGGTCACTATGTACGTGTTTTTCATACATATGCTCAAGTAACTAGTTATGTCGGTTCCTACAAATGATTCTTATCATATTTATCATGATGTTCATCAAATAATTTAAAAAACGTGGAAATATCTAAGCGTATTTTTGGTCAGTGCACCTTTGTCCTTAATTTTTGCTTAACATATTAATTGAAAATAAAACTTCTATGCTACTTTATTACAATCTATTATTACACTAACATTTGATCTTATTTATAATTCATTTTTAAAACATTTAAAACAGACTATAAATTCATCAACCAATGACGGTTCATACAGTATTTTATACGTTCTTATATTTACGATTATCATTAATTTTAAACTTAAATTGAGCGTAGATGTTAAAAGGAAAATAAAAAGTCTGATCTTACTGTGAAGAGATGAGTCAGATGGTTAAAATGTATCAAGTTTTTCATCAGTTAGTCATCAGCTCGGGTCCCACGGTATCAAAATTATGTTGTGACAATATTGATTAATATCTATAATTTTTATAGTTAACAATGCGTTATACGATTCTTTATCCTTTACGTTGATATTAGAATTATCCATATACAGTAGGCGCTTGCTAATCCGGCACCGGCAATTTTTCCTCTATGCCGGATTGTCGGAAATGCCGGATTATCGAATTAGTATAGGAAATAAGATCAATGTTACGTGTTTACGTTTTTTGTCCGCCATTTTGTCAAAGCGACGCTGCGCTACGAGTAAAACAAACACGTGGCTTCACTATTGAGGTTAGGGCTTAGGCCCGGACTGCCGAGCAAAAGAAACTACTCGAACACCGCCGGCCGCGCCGCTCTGTAGTCCGGCGTTCAGCTATGTAAAATGCCGGATTATAGAGCGGGCTGTCTGAGTCCCGAAGTGCCGGACTACTGAGCGTGCCGGATTGGCGAGCGCCGGATTATCGAGCGCCTACTGTATTTGAAAAAATGAAAACACAAAGGATATAATATTAATTTTATAACGCCTATGCGAGTTTTTAACAATATGCAAATAAATATCGCATAATACCTGTTTTTTTTATGTTGGAAGACCACATTCGCATAATGTATTAGCAATTATTTTTAGTTAATTACCCATTAAGGTTTTATGATGTGTTAACAACACAACAGACGAAATGTCGCCGATCTGTGGTCATTTGGCTTATGATACAGATAAATAAGAATTAATTGCAACTTCCTACTTGATCATAAACCAATTGGATTTATTATATTGTCTCAGAAATTCCGTAAAGTACAACACAAATTTAAAAGTCGGAGGTTTTTTTAGCGATACAATTATAAACAACGAAAATACAACTTTATTCTGTGGTTGGAAGATATTTAATTGGATTTTAAGCTTTTTAAAGCAGAATTGATAACCTAGAAACGATGGCAATGATATAATTTAACATTTAAAATTGGATTAACAAAATGTGTAGCCTTGTTTATCAAACCGGTAATATTTGCGTTAAATTATTATATCTAGGATGTATTTTTCCAGTAAATTATTTATTAAACTCCTTAACCTTTGTAATCACTTAAACATTTAAATGGAATGAACAAAATAATTATTTCTTAATTTAACCTTAACACGTAAATGTTGAAATGTTTGTGATAATAGAAATTAACGCACATTAAAACAAGGGTTTCTTGTTTATTTTCCTCAAAAAAAATCTTAAGAATGCCGACAGAATCCTATACATGTATTTGTTCATAATAATATCTGCACTGGCAATAAAAATCAAAAGTAGGATGTGCAACGCCATCTATTAGCATACATCTGAAACATAAACTATAACATTATTTCACAAACGAACTCTTTTATTAATGTGTATTTTTTTTTTCCAGGTAATTATCAACGGTTCTTCTATCAACTAAGGCTAAGTAGAAAAAAAAACTTTTGCTATAAACGGTTTTGGGGAAAGTAACGGATAAAAAGAGCATCAACAATTCCAATAGAATCAGTTCATATATTCCATTCCAATAATTATTGAGCAATAACGTCCCATACAAAATGGGACATAAAGTCGGAAAAAGTACCAAAATAACTCGTCATACATTTCCTAAGAAACATGTCCAACTGAAGCCAGAGGAACTGAGGAAGAGAGATGACATATTATCTTTCTCTCTCTTACACTACTCCGCAGACGCCACGTGACTGTCCCTAAGTCCATAATGCTTTATATCAATTTAAATGTGTACATATCATTTTGATATTTATTACCTTGGAGTAAGGTTTGTATCGTAAAAAAAGATCAGTCACCATAGAGCATAAACTGAATTTTTGTTGTGACTTTTGGATATCAATAGAATAAAATAACCGTAATTATATTTTAATTATATTATTTTTCTTTAAAATTTCCTCCTTAAAAATTTACTTTTAATTCATGGATCCAATTTGCTTCACTAAAAGCTGCCTATTAATTTAATTATAATCGAGTATACTTATTCAGGACATTGAACGGGTCCTATTTCAGTACGATCAACCCCGACCACCTTAAACACTATTAATCACATCGCGGCAAACCTTAGCGGCAAACATATCCAAGCATTTATTGAATAGAAGTTTTATTTTTAAAGGAGTAAGGCATATTTTACTTCAGCCGACGTTATGCGTAAGCCTCTCGTTCACCTCTGAACCCCTGGTATTATATAAGCGGAGTGCAATGGCCGCGGAAAAGTGCTTAGCAGAAATTTCCGCGGGTAACTTAATTTTTCAGTCTTGTGTAAAAAATGATGATTCGCGTTTTCGCCACTAAGTTGCTCGGTATAATTTTATTAATAAAGTTTTTCGTTTATCCAAATCTTTTGTTTTTACTCATTTATGGATAAAAGAAATTCAAGTCTACGGTTATTCATTCTTTGGAAATAATTATTAAACGTTGTGGTTGAAATTATCTTGATACTTTCACAAAACAATTTAATAGCATTAGCGAATAGCGATACTCTTATAAATCAAACAGCCTCTTATTTAAAACTTTAATGTATGATGCTATACAAAAAGGAGTTTTTAAAAATAACATTAATGAAATCATTGATAAAAATAACGACTAAAAATGATTAACGAACGTTTTATAACCGTATTCCACTACCTTCTCAATTCGCCCGGTACATTCTTTTATAGTAATCCATGTGTGTAATTATCGTGGCGTGGTAGCGTAGAATGTGGGTTAAACTCGTGGCAGGGGTTGCCAATGCACCGGCCGCGGGTCGTTGACCGGTATCGACCGCCGCCCGCCCCTGCGGCGCACCCCGCCCGTCGCACCCCCGCACACCCCCGCACACCCTCGCACGATGAAACACCGCATGCGACATTTCATATGCTTTGCGTAAAGAAAACAAGATTTCCGAATAATTGGGTCAATGAGCCTTTTTTACTTTTTAATTGTTTTAGTTGCTTATAATTCGCTTTTAACCTTAATAAGTTTCATTAAAATAATACGCTAACTTTAAAATGGGTTTAAAATATTAAAATATTGCTTTACAAACAGCGACTTATAAATTATTTCGTTAGTTTTTCTACAATATCTACAAATTAAGTAGAACTTTGATAGAAATAATTTTGATATCTCGAAGCACAATATCCCATCGTTCATTGGACTTGGGAACCAAGTGCGTCGTACTGGCTGCCAGCCAAACTTATTATGATTGAAGGGTTACTTCAACTATCATAAACATCGGTCAACAATTGTCGTTATTTTTCTCAACTAGATATGAAGATATTTATTTTATTGTATTTGATATGGTCCCATGCCAAATTAATGTGTAATATTTTGATTATTCCAAATAATTAATTCGTATAACGTGAAAGTAAATCAAGTCAAAGTAATTCTTATTCTATTAAGTGGTTACAGCCGTAAAGGTATTATATTTTATATCCGTTTTTAGACACCGATATTCCCGCTTTCCTTCCTATCGGGAATAAGGATGATAATACGTTCATAGCATCCCTTATAAACACAACCTAAAGAATTGTATAGAGTAACAGCTGTAGTAGGGTGCGCGGGAAAATTACGAGCAGGGGACTGAGCTAGCCAACCCTGGCCACCGTTGTTATGACAACGTCTTATGATTTTTGTTTGCCTGGTCTAACCTTCTCATTTATTACAACGTTATGTCACACAATCACCATTGAGTTTTATAATTTATTTTAATAAAAGCCTTTTTTAATGTTAGTAAAAGCTTTTATAATTTTTAAGTATTTAAACGTATTCCTATAAAGGTCTAATATCCATAGTAATACCAGTCAGCTATGAGCATCGAATATTGATGCTTCAAGTCTGAAAGAAATGTCGCCTTTTATTACGGAGAATATTTACTAAGGAGTCATGCTCTTGATGTGTTTCCGATCCAGTAAAATATATCCGACCAACATCAATAACAGAATTTAAGAGCTTGATGCGACTCTTCGCGACAGTTTTAATCAAACGAAAAGCTGTCTTGTAATTGCTGTGATAAATGTCGAATTTGCATATTCCATTATGTAGTGTTTTGATGAATACTTTGGGTGTAGACTGTAGATGCCTTCAGCTTTCAAGATGTAGGTGAAGTACGTTCGGAGTTCGGACAGGTATCGATCAGTTCTCCCCTATGGACCCCCCGGTACTCGTTCCCAAATAAGTGTTATTATTTCTTGGTCGATCTGATTCCCTAGTACGAATGTAATCCCATTTACATAAAATATTCAATTACCTCTTGAAGTTTACGAATGCTATAAAACTTTTTGGCATAACAAGCTCAGTAAAATATATCTTGCGATCTCATATTAGTACTTATAGAAATTTACCACAATATCAAAATGGCAACTTAAATATATTATTTCCGTTCTACTTATCAATTGTATTATTTTTTCTCATTAATAGAGTTTATGCAAAATGAGTTATAGAAATACTCAGTTAAACTCTCAAAAGCAACACCAAATTTTTTTTTAAGTATAATAAATATAATTGCTCCAAAAAATGTTTAATTCTGTAAAGTATCAACGCTGTCGAATCGATATATATTTAGCATAGAGGGAAAGGGACAACTGATTGGGAGCAAGAGATACCACCCTGGGGGTTTGTTTTTATTATTCAAGACATCTCCAAAATTCGGGAAGGTGCCACTAATATCGAATTTTGCCTTAAGCTAATGGCAAGCTTTTGTTTGTTTATTAATAATACTGAGTGTGAAATAATTTCAAAGCAATTGACTATACTGTCACTAGCATTTAAAAGTAAAACCACAGAATACATAATAGTAGCTAAACGCTAAGAACGGACACTCTCCGCCTCCCGCCAAAATTAAACTTACCTCACCCCCGCGCGATCAGACATAAAATGGGCCATATTTTTCTGCAAGGACGATACGCAACGAAGATTGACAACATTAATCAAATTGACTTAAAGTAATTTTATTATTTTGGATTTGTGATTATCGTTTTTCGTAGAAAATGGTTAGATATTGTGCTGTTTACGGATGTATTTCATCAGAAAAACGCGAATTTTTTTTTACGCTAGTCACAAATGTGCCAACCATAAAGCGTTAACACACACATTTGCAGTCTCTACAGTGTGACTGTCAAAACGATCATTTTGTATGGAGTGTCCGGGGTGTGGTAAAACTACAATTCTTCGATAACCAAAAAGCTTATTTCTCTTCATTTTGTATAATACTAATAAGCGACCAGCCGGCTGACGTCAAAAATGTTCTTTTTTATTTGAACGCGATGCAACTAACGAGCACTCAACTTAATGATTATCACCATACATATATTATCGAATGGCAACCGAAATAAAAATATCCACATAAAAGTTAGCAAATGTGAAAAAAATATCCGCGTAAAAGTGGCGAATATATCCGTAATATAAAGTCGCTACGTAGCGGGTGGGTGACCCGGTTGCTACGTCGTAGAGTGCGGTGCCCGCTACGAGCTACGAGCGTAGCGAATGTAGGTGAGTGAAGCTAGTCGACAAGACACTCAAGGAATATCTCGACTTTTTTCACTTCTGCCGTTCTCTAGATACTATTTCTATTTTGAATAATTACTCATACTTAGGAACTTCCATCCTTATCTCTTATAGAATTGACAATATAATATAATACTATCCCATTTATAATCTGTGGAAATATTTAATAAATATAAAATTAAAAGCCTCGTACAACCGTGACGTATACAAGGTATATGTCGTGTAGGCTCACATTAATCTCGCGCGTTTGAATAATAAAACGTGGACGCTTTGTATATTTAATGTTCAACCTCTGTACTGAATTTTTGTTTGAAAAATAAATTTCATTTCAATACAAATACAGAACAAAGATATAGTTCTTTGATTAGTATTTTCCTTTAAAACACAACTGGTGGAATTCTGCGATGTGTTTCAATGGTATGAATAGCATTGAATCGTTCATAAGTACTATAGTTTATTAGCAGGTTAAATTTTGCATTTTAAAATCAGTCATTGTATTGTTTACGGTTTCATTTGTTTGATAAAAATAGACATGATCATTTAATATTTTTGCAACTGTTAAATAGAAATATGCCAAAGTGAATTCCGATAAAGATTAAAATGACACCGTTTTCCACCAAGCAAATATGAAATGTCATACAAGTAACAAGACAAGTATCCAAAAGTTAGCAAAACAAGAGTTCTAATCGCAGACGGTTTCGCAAATCGCAAGTCATTTAGTCTAGCACTAGATTGTACCGCAGGCTGTAGTTTCGTTAATTTGTCGGTACAATATCGCTGGCCAAGCGCCAAAGAGCTGTATTGTGCGGCTTAAATCTTCACTGCTTTGGCCATTGCACTCTGTTGACTATCTTTAATGATCTCTGTTTTCAACTTCAAACTGTTTTTATTTATTTTACTGAGCGCTGTCTCTAGATAGCTTTCCATTCAGAAATCATACTTTTATTTAATAACTAAATGCCATGGTCTTATTTCTCAATAAGTAGTAAGGAATAATGTGAATTTGTTTCTTGAATCCAATATGATTATATTATTATACGAAGTGTGCGTTTCCAAACGTGACAATGAATAAACAAATAAATAATTTGTATCTCAGTTTGTATACTTAAGTCGATGATTCATAAAAACTACCCTCCATTAGCTCAGGCTTTTCCCATTTATAACTGAGGGGATGCGTATTTATCCGCAAGGAGGATTTATTGCTTTCAAGATATTCAACATAGTATAACGAGCATTGATTTATACGCCCGTCACAAACGAATTACGAAGTTGCATTTTCCCCATTCCTATGTCGTAGAAATATATTTTCCTCGTGCTCTATTTCAATTGTCTGGACGTATAACAAATATATAAGCATTTCCACATTCATACAGAAAAGTAAATTAAAAATAAATACTACAATGATTCTGCAGAGTAAAAATCTTAAGAAAACAATCGTATTGATTGTGGCCTGCGTATCCAAGCGACAGGCCTCACGCCACGTTGTTTTTGCCGCATTGGGGTCACGAGCGAGATGGAGATATGTGCTAACCAGCATGCTCGTAAGAGATGCAAGCCACTAGGGAATTAGACGAGCTTTTAATATCTAATGGAATTCGGAATGAATTGCATACTTTCGTATATGAAATTGCACTATTCGAAACATGCGGAATAATAATATGTACATATCCAATAATTGACAAGGCATTTGCGGGTGGATATGTCAATGACTATTTTATTCAATCAGAGCACGTCCGTTTCACAAGGCGATCCGGCGCCAAGTGACGTACTCCAGTAACCGCATGACGGAAAGGGGGTGAGGCGACGTCTGGCATCGCGCGCCGGTTTACAGACCTCTGGCAAACTCTAACGGCTAACCGGAGCGAACGACGGCCTTTAACTCTGCGAAACCTGCAAATGGCCGTTATGTCCTTGAATGTTTGATATTATGACGATTCCGCATTTCTATGAATGACGATACGCGTGCACACGTTTTAACTTTCTTTTCTCTTGTTTCAGGATGTAAGATCAAAGCTCTACGCGCAAAGACAAACACCTACATCAAGACACCGGTACGCGGTGAGGAGCCCGTGTTCGTAGTCACGGGACGCAAAGAGGACGTTGCGCGTGCTAAACGCGAGATCCTCTCCGCCGCCGAGCACTTCTCACAGATCCGCGCGTCTCGCAAGTGCGGCGCCGCTCCGCCGCCGCCCGCTGGCGCGCCCGGCCACGTCACTGCCCAAGTGCGCGTGCCCTACCGTGTCGTCGGCCTCGTAGTCGGCCCTAAGGGAGCTACCATCAAGCGCATCCAGCACACGACACACACATACATTGTGACACCTTCGCGTGAACGCGAGCCGGTCTTCGAGGTGACCGGTCTGCCAGAGAGCGTCGAGGCGGCCCGCAAAGAGATCGAAGCGCACATCGCTTTACGCACTGGAGCAGCCGGAGGTGCGGCGACGGGCACAGGCGCGCCCGGGAGCGAGGGGGAGCCCCTTGCACAGTTATATCGCGCGGGTTTAGCCTCGCTGCTGCGCCCTGAGCAAGAGGCCGCGTTCTCGTCGGCCGGATC
>CAJQZM010039625.1:0-59497 GCA_907164665.1 Colias nastes
CGGAGGCCAAGGCCCACTTCGGGGTTTCAGCGCCACAGGAGTAAGTAGTAGTGAGTAAGTAGTATATCTTTTAATATTAGAAAAAACAACTACGACAATTTTTTGTTGTATCACATTATATGAGACGAAAAAAAATATTTACATAAAAAACCTAGTCTAATCAGTATTTTGCATGGCACTTGCATGGCACTTGCATAGCACTTGCATGGCACTTGCATGGCACTTGCGTGGCACTTGCATGGCAGTAGCATGGCACTTGCATGGCATTTGCATGGCATTACACGGCACTTGCACGGCAGCTAGCTTACACAGAACTGTTGGTCTTGCTCTCAATGTAAAAGTATAATTACTGCCCTAACTCAATGAAATCCAAGGTAGATGTCATGAAGACAAATTCGTTCATAGATTAAATAGTCACTACCTCCATTTACTGCAGTTTCTCAAGTTAAAACATTAAACAAGCGATCTCCAGAGATGCTAGAACTAGCTACATTGTCACAAACATTTTATGTCCCTTTCTGTGTATTGTGAAACTAAGTAAAATATAGCTTTTTCAGTTTTTTTTTATTAACAAAGCATTTCTTTGTCCACTTTTATGTATAAAAGTTGCGAATGTTTTTGGAATTATTTCCATACGCCATTTGTTTTAAAGTGCAGAGTTTTTCAGGTATAAAGCAAAATAAACACAAATCAACGAATGCAGTTTTCACATTTACCTATTCTTTGGCCTATGTACAAATATATTAGTTCTATAAAATGTCCATATTTCCGGGGTCTTTTGAACATTTTCTAACTAAAGCAGCATTTTTTATAAACTAATATGTTCAATTCTATGAAATGAACAATTCAAGTGACACGAAAAAGATATTTTTTTATAACTAGGTTTATAAATGAACATACAGCGTAAATGCTCAAACTTCATTTTTTTAACATCTATTCCAAACTCAAATTGGACATTAGTATTTACCCCATTTATCAACGATATATAAGTAGGTTCTCTTCAAATTCTCTATTAGGATATACCGGAAAAAATAAATAACGAAGAAGTTTTAAGACATTTATTTAATCACACAAATATAACACACACATACTAGAATGTATAAAAATAGGAAGTATGATTATGTCTATCCGTCCATGCTACCGTTTTTTGACGGCTGAACTGCAGCAGAACCAACTCATAGGTAATTATCGTGCCGATTACCTATAAAAGGAATAATATTCTTATTAAATTATACATAGACAAAGATTTTAGAGAAGTCTGTGTCCCCTTGTGGGGTAAGGGATATATTTAAAACCTGTTTCGCTAATCAATGTTTTTACGTATAACAAGATCAACAGTCCAATCTTGGTCGAGCCCAAGATTTTTGTTTCTGTAAGACCTCAGAAGGAATCGAACCCAGGACCCCTCTGCTCTACGCTCACTCAATACCGGCTGTAATAAGGGAGATTGTGCTCATGAGGTTTATAAAAACCCAAATGCCAAAGATGTATGCTGATATTTTATTATTAATTAAATCATTCTTGGTGACCCTTACGTCCCGGATAAATACCGAAGACTGATATAAGTTATTTCAATAATATTGTTGCAGTAACCATTTTTGTACAGCGTTGAATCTTAAAACATTCACTTAATAAATGAATTTTATACATATAAAAGACACATAACTATACTGCTATAAGTCTGTCTGTTTATATAATTATCCTTGCCGCTTTATCTGACATAATTCGTCATTCCTATCAAAACTCACTAAAATATAGTTCAATTATAACTTGAACTCTTTTCTCTGTTAGAAAATATATCATAAATCTTTGATGCACCAACTCGCGAGCTCAAGTTAACTTTAAACCAAATTCAACAGGAAAACTTTTCCTACTTCTAACATAATCAACATTCAACCGTTTTATATGTTTTAGAACTTCAAAAATCCTTCATCAAAAATGTTTCCTTCAAAGTTCAAACTCAAGTGAAGTTCTTAAGACTTATACTTACATTAAATATCATTCCCTTTGTGATGTAGAAAAAGACGCCGCTCAATGCCGTAATTGAATGTCGAAGTTGGTGGATGAATCTTTGCACCTGTTTGGGATTATAATTTAAATGATTTTATCTGAAGTCTTAATAAAATAATGGGTCAGATAAGACTTGACCTCAGGAATTAGGAACGCTAGTTGTAGAGTAGGTACCTAGTGTGTGGGTTTTTATTTTGGGCTATTAACAGATTAATCAGATTAATATTATGATTACTAAAAACAGTTTTGTAAGTTGTATAATTAACAATTAATATGTTCATACTTAGAAATTGTTTTTTTTAACGTACTTCAATTCATTAGAAAGTTAAAAGATGCAATAAAAATTGTAATTGTAAACCAATGAAGTACCGTATTTATTTTTTAGTTCTAGAAATCAAAATCAATTGTCAAAATTATTATAACATTCATGCACTAAAATCTAGGCGGCCATGCCAAGTGCCAACCATGGCCTAGTAGTCTATCCTTAATTCTTTCTCTGAAATTGTAACCACATAACGCTCTGTGACTCCAATCTGCTCGGCTGTCGCTGACACACTATTACTCGTTGATAGTCTGTTTCGGATAATACAGTGGCGTATCCAGGTAACAAGGGCCCAGTGGTAAATAAAAAATAGAGCTACGAGTTAGTAAAAATAAAAATAAAAAATGCCTTTAATTTTTTTTTTTGTCTTTAAAATAATCTCATTTGACTAAACTAATGTCAGCCGTACACGGACTGCTTCAAGCAGTTGAGACTAACGGCTTGAAGCAGCAACCGCGCGGTGAACTATAGACATTCATTCACTGCCGTACAGGGACTGCTCGAGCAGTCGCGAACGCTTCAAGCCGTCAACTGCGTGGCTTGTAGCGACAGCTCGAGCAGTCAACGACTGACCGCCCGAGCAGTCCGTGTACGTCGCTCAGCCGTTAACTGCTCGAGCTGCCCGTGTACGGCCGCTCTGTGTACACGAAAGTTCAGTTCGATCAAGATTTTCTGCTTGGACTCGAAGGGACCCTAGGCTCGAGGGCCCCTGAAGGTTCAAGGGCCCTGGGGTACTGCTGGGTAGCTACGCGTTTTCTTCCCGTGTACCCATTAAGCGATTCCTTTGATTGCCTTTGAACTATCAGTCCCGGAGCAAAATTGCTATCAATCAAAGGTACACAGGAATAAATCAACTCTGTCCATTATAAAAGAGAAGACAGCTTTGAGCTTTGATTGCGTATCTTGAATTTTATAGCTTATTATTGCACTATGTTTACTTATACCTACTTTGCACACCTTATACTAACGTTTAAGAAACAAAATAAATACGTTACATATTTTTCTGCCTAGAATTAGAATAAGGATCTGTGCTCTTTAATTTATCTGTCAGTTAAAATGTAAATGTAATAATGTATGGTATGTAAATTTACGTCAAAAATTGTCGAAACGGTAATCAGGGATATTCTCAGCAAGCGGTGAACCGTACATATTAAATAAATAAAAATCTAATTTGAATTCATGCATTAATTTGTCACATTAAATTGGGGTATAATAAAACTAGGTATAACTTGTATTAAGGGGACCTGTTCCTTCCCTAGGATTGATCCCTTGCATGAATTAAAACATAAATTTAAGAAGTAAATTTAAGAAGTTAGATATATACGGTTTAAGACATTTATTTCTCAAAAAGATTACATTTGAATCACTTACAGAGAAATAATAATAAAATTTATTATAAACATGTTTGCTCGCTTAAGTTGTACGTAGTAAGTAGTTTGTTAACACAAATAGAATACAACAAGAATAACAAAAAAATGGGCGGTAATTTTTATAAACAAAATTTCAGACTACCCCAACGACATTCTAAAGATATAAGGCTTGTGTTCTAGGTAAAGATATGCTATTTTCATGAGATATAAAATTAGTTTTATTATTTTTTAACACTTTGTTTTTACTAAATATATAATATGTATTTTAATAGTAAAAGTATAATTTATAGGTTTTATTTATGTTTATTTTTTATATTTATTTATATATATATATATTTTTTTTAATTATAATATTTAGTTTAAAAGATGTTTCTTTAGCAATTTCTTGAAATTAGTTATGGATTTGGCTTCTTTAATATTTTTAGGCAATTTATTATACAGTTGAACTCCTTCGAATAAGATACTCTTTTTCCCGTAACTTGTCCTGGTACAGGGCAGGGCTATATTGTTTGCGCGCCGAGTCATACGGTTTGTGTGTTGTATATTGGTGGAAAAGTTAATTAGAGAATGAACATTTTTAGTCAAGATTTTTTTTATTAACAGACATATATTAAATTGATAAGTTTGAGCCAGATTCATGAGCCGAGTTTTTTTGTATATGAGTGACGTGGGTGTTCGAGATTTATATTGAAATAAAGTTTTTATAATTTTATTTTGTGTTATTTGCAATTTTTTCAAATTTGTTGCTGATCCTGAACCCCAAACCTCGATTAGATAGTCAATATGTGACTTGACTAGGCTATTATAAATTGAATACCGCACTTTTTGTGGTAGACAACGTGCAATAGGTCGTAGCACGCCTATCAACGAAGTAAGTTTTTTGCGTACTTTTTCGATGTGTGCTTTCCACGTGAGTTGTTTATCGAGAAGGAGACCGAGATATTTTTCCTCGTTTACTTTTTTTATCGTTTCTCCGTTTATGGACAATGGATTGTAGGAGCCTATTTTCTTATTTTTTGCGGTAAAAATGATATAATTAGTTTTGGAGGCGTTTATCGTAAGTAAATTTGATTGAAACCATCTGTTTAATATGTTAAGATCTTTTTGGGCTTGATTTACTACAATATCTATAGAATTACCATAGTAGAACAAGCATGTGTCGTCAGCATATAAAGTAATATCTCCGGTTAATCCTATCTCGTGAATGTTGTTAATATAGATAAGGAAAAATAGAGGGCCCAAGAGGGAACCTTGAGGCACGCCACAGCTTATAGATCTTTTTTTGCTACAGTGATCATTAATTTTTACGACTTGATATCGATTGTTACGGTATGATCTAAATATGTCATAAGCTACTCCAGTTATTCCCGCATTTCTTAATTTCAAGAGTAAAATTTCGTGGCTTACGGTATCGAAAGCTTTCTTAAGATCGACGAATACTCCAAGAGCTACCTTTCTTCGGTCTATGTTGAGTCTGACATTAGTGATAAGATCTACCGTTGCTGTAATAGTATTAGATTTTTCTCTGAATCCGTATTGTTTATTAAAGAAAAATTCAGTAGACGTAAGAAAACCGTTTAAACGAGAGTGCAAAATTTTTTCAAATATTTTTGACATAGCCGGTAGTACTGATATTGGTCGGTAATTACTGGGATCTAGTTTCGAGCCAGATTTATGAATGGGAATTACTGAGGCTACTTTGAGGGAGTCCGGAAAACAACCTTCTTTTAGGCATTTATTTATTATTTTCACCAAGTTACTCGCTAATAAATCTTTTATATTTTTTATAACCCGAATACTTATTCCATCCACACCTATAGCAGTATTTTTACGGAGACTATTTATTATTTTTAAAACTTCAGTTTCATTTGTTGGTTCTAATTTAGACAAGTTATTTGCAGAATTTGAGGGGCTTTTTAATTTAAGTGTTCTTTCGATGTTTCTATGAAATTCTTTAGGAATGTCGTTGGCTAGTTGAATGCCTACAGTGGAAAAATAATCGTTAAAATATTCACAAATTTCATTGACGTTAGTTATTAATTGTCCAGAGTTAGTTTTAAGTTTCGTAATCACCGGATTAGAATTAGCCTTATTATTACATAATTTATAAATCAAATGCCACATTTTTGCAGGATCACTCTGACAATTGCTAAAACTTTTAATATAGAATTGACGTTTCGCCGATTGAATTTTGTTGAATACGAGATTTCTTTGCTTAATAAAAACTTCTCTCAGTCCTTCGTTACCAGGAGTTTGTTTCAGGTTGTACCACAGTTGATTTCTATGATTTATACTCTCAATCAGATCTTTGTTTATCCAGTCTTTACTTGGTGGGTTTAAGATTTTTGTTTTTGTTATTTTATTATTGTTGATAGCGGCTGTCAAAGCCGTTTCAAATTGCTTATAATCAAGGAACTCTTCTTTCGCAAGTATGTTTTGAATAGTTTTATATACGCTTGTGTGATTGATTGACTGATATTGAACTCGTTTTAAAGCCTCTCGTTTGTGTCTATTCAACTCCAAATATATTTGTTTATGGTCAGAAAGTGAAGATTCAATAATAGAAAGCTGAAAGGTGTCATTGTGTAGATTAGTAAGAACATGATCCAGGATGGACTTTGAGGATGACGTATCTCGCGTACAGTATTCAGTACGAATTTTATTTAATAGTTTCATATTATTTTCTTTTAATATCAGTTTGTATTCTTTTATTGATTGGTCGTTGCTCAGTAAGTTTAAGTTGAAGTCACCAAATACAATTACACGTTTTCTTTTTGTTAAATGTTGACTAAAATTTTCAAGAAATTTTTGAGTATTTGCTGCTGGCTGTTTATATATAACTCCAATATCTAGGGAAAGTGAGATCAGATGTACCCATAAGAAATGATTGCCATCTTCAAACTGTTCCTCAAGAAATTCATGTTTTAGGGTATCATGGATATAAATAGAGACTCCTCCTCCTCTCAGTTTAGTTCTGTAATTATAGTACCTAGTGCGTGTATCCGGGTAACTGTAACCTTTTTGCCTGGTCTTCATCCTTAATCCATGTCTCCGTCAGCACTATCAAATGGACAACAGCCTGGAAAGATTCGACAATACACCTTAATTCATCAATTTTACCTGTTTTTACTATACTTCTGACATTTGCGTAAAGAAACTTTATGGATTTGATGCGAACTATAACGTCGTCGTAATTTTGACAGAGATTGTATGTGATATTATTATTTTTAATCTCGGAATTTACTGGATTTTCATTCGTATTTAGTTTTTTGGAAAGTTTTTTAAAATTGTGGGTATTCCTTTAATGTATTTGATGATTAGATTTTTTTCTCCGTTTTCTGTACGCAATCGCAGTTCTTCTTGCACATTTATCAAATATTGTTTCTGGATTGGTGTCTGGTCCCAATAGATTTTAATTTTACCATCTTTAATTATTGATTTTTTTATCAGTATAGATTTTGCACTCTCTTGTGAAGAAAAACAGACCTTTATAGGACGTAGTTTATTTTCATTAAATTTTCCAAGGCGAAAGATTTTTACTGGTTCAGGACACTGTGGATTTATTTGAGATATAATTTTCATCACTTCACATCTATCAAGCTCTCTCTTCTTCTGCAAGTCTTCCATTTTTGATTCCGTAATTCCAACAATTATTATGTTTTTACTGCGTTCCAGTCTATCTTGTACTTCATTTATAATATTTGTCGAAGAACTCATTGAATTTGAATCTTCTGTATTTATAGATGACGATTGAAAATTTTGCAGAAGACGAACGTCGTTTTCCAATTTAGTTATTTTCTGTTGCGTATCACCCACATTACTCGTTAAATTCTCTATTTGGGTTTTAAGGTATTGGTTTTCAAGAGCTAGTCCGTCTGTTGTCGTTTTGATATCTGTAAGTTGGTCTTTAATAGATGAAATATCATTTTTAATTGACTGAATACTGTCTGTTTGCAATTTGCCAAAGTTCTTCAATATATCAAGCATTTCCATTTTAAAATCCTTAAATTGTGATGCAAATTCGTCTTCAGGCGTTTTTCTCTTTCGGATTGATACATTTTTTTGTTCATAATCTGTTTCTTTAAAAGTAGATAAATTTGTTATTTATATATTTGTTATTTAATTCAGAAAATACACCCGTAAGATGAACTAAGAACTTCAAATGGTACTTTCCATAGTTAGTAACCTATTTAACACAAGAATAAACCTTGATCCACACTTACTAGGCCAAGTGAAGCCAAGTTAAATTGTATGAACTAACCTCCACATTGTATTCTTCTGAAGGCACATCACGCAATGCTTTTAAAGGTTTAAGAGCTTCTATATTAACGTTCACAGCAAAAGTCGACATCATGAAGAATCGATGCAATAGGAAGAAGAAAGAGTACAAATAGTATATCTTGTATGCTTTGCTATTGATCGTCCTGGAAAAGGTTTTACAATGAAATACGTATATAAAAATTTTTGTTTAAGATTAAAAATTCTGTTCGTCTGTCTGTCACGCCTCTAAGGCTGTACCACTGTGTCGAAGCGCATCAAAGAATTATATAGATAGAGATAGAGTTCGAAGATTAAATATTTATTAGAATTGACACCACGAAGTTAAGCGGGATATAAAAATATTATTTTCAAAAATACTGTGTAACAATTGATAATATTAGTTTAATTTATAATTTAGGTAATATCTTTACACATGTGAGTATTATTTAGACGTAAAAATTTAAAATTTCTTCACGGATGAAACCTTCTATACCTACCTGAAATGTAATATCGTTCTAATACTTACAAAAGTTACAATACTTGTTAATACGTATGTCGTATACTTACCTTATTATTGCCTCTTGCTTGCAAGCACTATCTGCCAATGTGACGAAACGACTGAAAGCAAAATACGACAAAAATAATATTTGAAATACCCAATATCTATGTAATAATCAAAACTACATATTTTAATATCTATGCATTTTTACATAAATCATACAGTCCTATTCCTAAACGAAGATACGTTGTTCAATAACATGTCCACCTTTTAAATCTCTTTATTTGCAATTTTAATAAAAATAAATAAATCCTGAAAGAACATACTTAGTAGCAAAAAACATCTGGTTACAAATGTAGTAAACGTTGGAGAAATAAGACAGAAGAATCAGGTAACACAGCTTTGAGTCAACCACATTCACCAACTTCACTAAATACGAGTAATGTATACGTATCTGTGCCCAATTTGGGGATCCCTGAAAAAAATAATAAAAAAAGATTAAATAACAAGCAAAGCAAAGATCGATGTAAGAATTAAATCGCCTTCGATTGTTTGGTCTTTTGAATTTTTTTTATGTTTTTTTTATCAAAACATTATTTATATCAAAAATAATATTATTATGACATTCAAAGAAACAAAGACCTATTTAGCGTCAAGCTTTAGTACCATATCTAATAATTAATGATCGTATGATATTACTGTTAAGGATTTTCCTTAATATTAAGTAGATTAAATAAGCTTCACTAAATAGCAGTACCTATTTATGTTAATTATCTAGTTTTAAACCACATTTAGAACACATTATGTAGTTCTATAATATTAAAAGTATTACTTTCTTATTTATTTAGTTATACCATATTTACAAACACCTTAATCTATAACCAAAGGTTACGTGATATCCGGCAGCTCCTATACAAATATTATTTTGATCTTAGTTTTAATAGTAAATATTGAAGATCTGACCACGTTTAACATAAACTGAATACATGTAATACACGTGCAGTTATTACAATGAAAAAACACACAAAAATACATGAATGAATGCTTTAGTAGTAGAATAGTGTGTCTGTAATTTAATTTTTAACGTGCTATGATGCTAAACATACATGAAAACATATTTAAAAAACTTGCTGAAACTTATGAAATTATTGTAATGTCACCGATTCTTGCTCTGAAGTGTACAAAGTTTGAATTAAACCTGTCCGTTTAGAGTGGGTCAAAATCGAGTTTATGGGAGTCGGTTTCATAGAAAAATGTCGGTTATATACAGACAAGCTTCTAGACTTGATATATTCCCAATTTCAGAGTAACTGTAGTAAATAATATCCAGCGAATACCAAGAGAATTTTCTCAAGCCTTTTTCCTCATTATTATAAGAACATAATAAGAACATGCTTTTTATTCGAATAATGATAAGCAAATACGTATTATGGGTATACATAACACACGCTTGTTAGAAATATCTAATGTCTATTTCAGGTTCAAGAATAAGCAAATAATGTATTAGAATTTTGATATACGGTTGCTACCATCTGTTGTCTACACTAATATTATAAAGAGGAAAACTTTGTTTGTTTGTTTGATTGTAATGAATAGGCTCATAAACTACTGGACCGATTTTAAAAATTCTTTCACCATTCGAAAGCTACATTATCCACGAGTAATATAGGATAGGTTTTATCCCGGAAATTCCGCGGGAACGGGAACTATGCGAGTTTTTCTTTGAAACCGCGGGCGGAGCCGCCGGCGGAAAGCTAGTTATTAATAAATATACTGTTATATGTATGTATGATGTATTTCTTAATCAATTCTCAAGTATGCATGTTCGTCTACGAGCAGCGACGTAATTACATAAAAATATAAGAATGACATCTTTATTAACATTATGAATACGAAAGTATGTTTGTGTGTTACTATGTCTTTCTTTCACGGCAAAACAGAGCGACGTATTCACGTGATTTTTAATTATAAGTATTATGTATAATTCTTTACATTTAACCAGCAAGAAACTCAGTGATATTTTTATAAAAAGTTTTATCCCATAAAATGTTACCCGCTTGGTTTCCTTCTCAATATAGCCATTGAGATCTCTGAAGTGAGACGAGAGATACATACTCGCACACATTGTTATAACGTCCGTGAAATTCCACACAAAACTCGCTTGGAAATCGAATATCTGAAAATATGAATATTTTGAATTTTTTACTATTATTTTTGTGACATTCCTTACGTTTATTTGTAGATGTGCTTTAACTTTGATATAACTTTTTATTCTTCCTTTTAATTATAGGTAGTTCGACTTTAGATCATATTTCGTACGGTGTAGTAAATATAAATAATAATAATAATTACTCATAACTTACTAGTACACACTACTCTATGGCTAAATATACATATATTCCATAAACATATAGTTATTAATGTCAAAAAAATTAAATTAGTTGACTAACTTTAGTGAGAGTTCAGTTTCTCTAAAATTTTATACTTTCATATATTTACTAAAAGATAATCTATTTAAGTGTACCTAGTGGTGGCTCAGTGGTGAGGACCCCGGACTTCAAAACGATAGGTCAGGGCTTCGAGACCAGGCGAGCGCATGTGACATCCGCCAACTTGGCCAGCGTGGTGGATTATAGCCTGATCTCTTAAGGGAGGCCCGTGTCCCAGCAGTGGGAACGTATATGGGCAGATGATGATGATATTTAAAATTACTACATTAAATAATTCACCTCATACAAAATGGTCTTCCATAAATCTGGTGCAGTATATTGGAATATAAGTGAGAATGTTTCAGATGTATAATATTTTTGTAACAATTTAGCATCAATTCCGGTCTCCCCTTGACAAAGCATTACGTGCTGAATGCGAAAATTCACACAAAGAGCATGTTCAACTGAAAACAAAATAGCAACCTTAAAAAAAAATAACCCTTAAGTAAGTATTTTATATCTAATTATTTTATAAATATAGCTAATTAATAATTATTAATATGTAAGTGAGAAAAACTATATTTTCCGCAAGGTAGAGCGTAGGCTCTTCGATAATTTTTAATCGAATGAATTAAAAGCGATTAATAATTTATCAACATTTATTAAGTGAGTACATAATATTACCACAATATACAGATACATACAGTAAGGAAACTTCATACAAAATGTTCGAAATGGCTCCCCCCCCATCAAGCGTGTTTACGAGGGTATTGAGGGGGATCGATAGTAGCGGGTGACACATCCACAGATTTTGAATGACAAAGATACATAGTATAGAAAAAAGTTTAAAGTGATGTCATTTCACATTAAATAAATATCGATTGTTTCAGTTTGTAGCCCTTTCAATAAATATATTTGTAAATACCGTATCTGACTACAAGTTAAAAAGAGACTATTTTTTAATTTCTATAGATATGGCAGTATGAGTTTTAAATTATGTTGACATATTTTCTACCAAAATGATAGCTACAAATAGTACCTACCTATTAGGAGTCCAGTCTGTTTAAAGATCGCATCTATTTTTTACGCAATCTAGAAGAGCACGAAAATCTAAAAAAATGTAAACCTTAAAAAAATCTTGTTTAAATTTATGTGCATAATTACGTAAATATTAGGGAAGAAAAAGATAGATATTATAATTATTGTATTTTTATCGATACGTGACTTTACCACTTTGTCAAGCACTAAGCCTGTCAAACTATTTTCTTTTTCATCCTAAAACAAAAAGGTGGAGGTTCTATGCTCGTATAATAATAATTTTAATTTATTTTTGTAAAATATTTTGTGTTTTTTAATTTAATTTAATTTATCGTTTTAAAAATAATTTAGTAGGTATACCTACATACAAGTATTGTTAATTCTGGTATAAATAATTATTATTGAATATATGTATCATACAAATATCAAGCATTATAAATAATTTAGGTACATTAAATAGCCTTCGGCGTCCATAACAAGACAAGATTTCGAAATATAGCACTGAAAAAAAGTATTTACTTTTACAAGGTATATTTATTCGGATTGTTTCTTCTTGTAAATTCATATTTAGGCTAAGTACACCATTTTTGTATTTTAACGGGTTTTAATCTCAAAATTACCACAAAATCATCTGTGAAAAAAAAGCAAAAAGAAATATACAGGCCGAATTGATAACCTCCTCCTTTATTTTTGAAGTCGGTTAAATATCAAAAAGGTAACAGCCCTATAGCTATAATAGTGCTTATGTCATAATTTCATCGCAGGGGCTTAGTTTCCTAAACTGTATGTAGTACGTATATATCTGTCAACTGTGATATTACTATGCGTAAAGGACAACGTAACCCTCCAAAATAATTCTTAAAATAAGCAAATCTTAATTTTTCCGATATTTAAAAGAAGTTTAAAAGTCAACCTGTCATTTTTACTGCGAATTCTTTGTTTCAAAATCAATGTATTATGTAGGGTGAATGAGGGACTATTGCCTGAAGGCTGCAGAAAGGAGATAAGGGAAGGATCAGAAAAATAGAATATAATTTCCAACTGAAAACTATGGCTAGAGGATCTTATTGAAACCGCTTTGTCGAATGCACTTGCTATATGTCTCTATTGAAGAAGAAGAAGAAGAAGAAAAGTTTATTTAACACCACACACATAATAAAAGAAAAAAAAATACAAACTAAACAAAAGCAACAAATAAAATAAAAAAAAATAAAATAAAAATAGTGACTTATTCCTAATCAGTGTGGTGCTAAAAAGGGTCGCTACTCAGCATGTGCTGCACTTGTTGTGAAGCGCTGATTTTCAGTAGCCCCTTGTTGGAGTGCCAGTCAATAGATTCGAGTTATAAAATATACATATTATAAATTATTTCTTATGTATACTTAAATATGGATAATATATAAATATATAATTATTAATAGAATACACAACACAAGTACAAATTAATAATAATAGCTAATAGAAACAAAACATAATAACATAATTTTTTACATATAATATAGATATGAAATACAATATAGCACAATAAACAATGAACACAATCGTACCCTGTAATATCCTATGCGACTAAGGCTGGTTACGAAACTCGGTAAGAAGCTGTTTTTTAAAGCCATGTTTAAAACTTGATAAGGTCCTCGAGTTTCGTAATGGAGGTGGTAAATTATTCCAGCACTTAGTCGCACTATATTTAAAACTACCTTTAAAAATCGATGTATGGTGTTTAGGCACTGACAGTTTGACGAGAGACGCCCTAGTAGATAAGCCATTATTACATCCCATCCATGTCAGTTTATTATAGAGATACGCTGGGGCTTTGGTACTGATCACATCGAAGAGAAGAGATGCAAGATGTAAACGCCTACGATGGTCCACGTTAAGGATGTTTGCTTTTTTTAAATAAGGCGAGATGTGCGTTCGAGCAGGAATATCCCAACAAAACCTTGCGCAAGCGTTTTGCACTCGTTGAATGGCGTTTTTAGTACGAGATAGGAGACGGGGACCGTACATTACATCCGCATAGTTGAGTTTTGATAAAACCAAAGACTCACATAGTCTGAGACGTAGACGAGGATCTAGGTAATTTCTTATGCGATACAATAGTTTTAATCGGTAGAAGCAGTTTGCGATTGTCGTATTTATGAACTTTTCGAATCTAAGTGCTTCATCGAAAATTACACCTAGATTCCGAGCCTCACGCACACGTTCTAACGGTACTCCGTTTACATGCAACAGCGACGTTTGTTGCTCAATCTTTTTAATAATTTGAGGAGTACCCAGTATCATAAATTTGGTTTTATCGGCGTTAAGCACTAATGCGTTATTTATTGACCATTTTGAAATGCTGTCCAGATCGTCGTTTAATTTTTGTATGAATTCGTCAGTTTTATCAGGTTTAAAAGAGGTATATAATTGGACATCATCAGCGTAAATATGGTAGTGGCAGTACTTAATTTTCGATATTATATCTGCAGTGTACAAGACAAACAAAATAGGTCCCAAAATAGAACCCTGAGGTACGCCTCGTTTCACTGGACTACAATGAGAAAGAGAAGTAGTTCCGTCACTATTAGAGACCACTACAGTCTGCCTACGTTCACTAAGATAACTCTTAAACCAAGCAACAGAATCTTGGCAAAAGCCGTAATAGACCAATTTTGATAAAAGTAGGTTAGTATCTATGGTGTCAAAAGCACGTGAAAAGTCTAAAAGGACCAAAAGCGTTCCTTTACCACAATCTTGTTCGCATAAAATATTATCCAGCACATCTGTCAATGCCGTTACAGTACCTCTTCGCTTTCTGAAACCAGATTGAAGGTCGGGCAGTATGTTATTGGACTCAAGATAATCCATTAACTGTTTGTGAACAATCTTTTCAAGAATTTTGGAGCAACATGGCAAGATGCTGATAGGCCGTAAATCTTTAACAGATGCAGGATTACTTTTCTTTGGAAGTGGTCGCACCAATGCACTCTGCCACATCGCCGGAAATGTACTACTTTTTAAAGATACATTAATAATGTGCGTCAAGATAGGTAGTGTCTGTGATATTGTGAGGTTAATCATATCTAGAGATAAGTCATCAATACCTACTGCTTGAGACTTGAGACTCTTTAATGCCTTAAGTACAGTATCTTCGCTCACAGGCTTCAGTTCGAAAGAGGCATTGCTTATAAAGCGATGTTCGTTGAAGTGAGCTAAGTAAGATGTTGGTACGGCGTTATTGATGGGAACATTTAGGAAATGTGTATTTATATTATTGGCGTCACTGATATGCGCTGGAAGTGTGAAGTCATCTTTTAGTTTAATCTGTACATTATCTTTTATATGGGTCCATAAGGCGCGTGGATTTTGTATGTTAGAATTAATGTAACTAGTAGTGTGTAATTGTATTGCAAACGGTGACTATTGAAGTATTCGTATTTTACATGAAAATCATTAATTTATACTTCATAGTGTGGTATTTTGATGATAATATAGCACACAATGAATACAATGCACTGAATAAGATTTAAAATACCCTTTACGCTTCCTTTCTTACGGCCTTACTAATAAAAAGTTAAACAATGGATAAATTTCAACCATTTTCTACCATAGCTGTGTCCTGCTCTTGCTCACATGAAACGTCAATCATAAAAACAAGACAGGTTATTGCAATAACTAATCCATTGCATAGCGAATGGGTAACATTTTATTAGTAAGACCGTTAAAGAATATCAAACGCGTATTCTTTATTTATACATAACTGTAACTATAAAATCTTACCTATAGCCATAACAATAACAAAACACGAAACAGCCAAAAATTTGCGAGGATTATTCCTCGTAGTACGGATCGGCGCAAAGCATTGTTCAATCATCGTAGTTTTCTTTATTAATTTCGGCCAATCCCACGCGAGTTTTAGTAGAAATGACGTAGTAATAGTCGTCGTTAGGTAGAACATGAACATTGCTAGAAAGATATTCAGAGAGTAAATTAATATATGAAGGTGAAAAGACATTGTACATTTTAGTGGTACCTACGCATACTAAGGTAAAGGAAAGGAATGTAGGACACTTAAATAGATTTGTGTATTCAAAAATATTTAATTAAATTTATACTACGACACTTGTACATGTGTTTGTGTGACTACTGTTAAACCAACTTAAAAATGAAGTCTGGTCAAGTATCAATTTTATGAGCATGACGGTGTCACATTCATATGCCCAAATTTCGAGCTTGCCACGAATTACTTCTTATAACCGAAGTAACTATTGTAAAAACTATCATTTAAATGCTATAAGAGTACAATAGGTGGAAAGCCAAGAAATTGCTTGAAAACTCAGACTACCTCAAAAGTCAATACGGTGTGCACTGTGCAGTTGACATTGCAAATGTCCGCACTACACAAAACGGTCTTGAGCCATTGAAAACCAAATTTTAACTTCTATGCAACTGTATTCATATACTAGGTGAAACCCGCGGCTTCCATAATGCTGACGTAAAATCTTATTGTTAATTTGAGCTTTTTTTTACTCCAAACCTATTTCAAACTCAAACTCAAACATTTATTTATTAAATTAGACTTCTTCTATAAGCACTTTTGAATCGTCATAACACATTTTTAAAGTTTACCATCTTTATTTTCAAAATTACCATTTAAACTCAAAATGAAATTTTTCAAATTTATTCGAGCTTTTAGAAACATTTTCAAGTAGTGTACATATCATTTTATCGTTTTAACAATATTAAAAAATTGTAAAAAAAATGTTAGTATATAATACATAATTATAATTATCATTATTAACCTTTAAAATACTTACTAATAAAATTAACATTGAACTTATATGTCATACGATCCATACAAGTCACCATTAGAATAAACTGAACTATGAGCGAAATGATATTCAGTATGAAATAAACCGACTTCACATTGCATCTGTAAAGATTGATTTCAATCTTAATTTCACGTTAAGTTAAAAATAGTAGGTATCAAGAACTTTTAAATAAAGGTGATTTTATCTTGGACCTATTATCTCTATCCGACAAGACACAAGAGCTATAATTATATTAATAATTGTATAAAACGGCAAAAGTGGAGGAAAATCTTCTTGCAGGTAACGAATTTTTTGCCCGTGGCTTCAAAGTCGTTCGCATTACTAATTCTTGTTCAGTATTCAGTTACTGAACACTATTTAAATTAACATTATTTTATTAACTCAACCTTATTTTGAAAAAAAAGGAATCAGACTGAGACATTATTTGATATTAGTACAATAGTATAAAATATATGAATTTCCAATTTAATATTTAAATTGTTATGAATACCTCAAATCACGGATTGTAGGTTTGTCCAAACCAGACACACAAAACACTCCAGCCCATCGCGACAGCCTCATGGTGTGACGAAGACATGCGTGCATCTCACTTTCAACCATCGACTTATCATGTACCCGCATATTGAACAAAATACTAGAAAATTCTATGAAATAATAATTAGTTTAATTTTTGTTTTAATGTAAATACAAATTACTAGTGAGAATACAAAATTACTACTACAGTTATTTTATATTGAATTACGCCTGCTTCCACGAAAATCACTGACAAGTTTATTCAGAAAAAACATTTTAGTAATTTTCCAATCTGGAAAAACATTGTTGACTTAAATTAATCATAATATTGTTTATTTTTCGAAGTCACTCCTTGACAAATATTAATGAAATGTTGATTAGATCAATAGATATGAATGACATGTAAATTAACTAAAGAGTTGATGTATTAATCAAAATATTCATATTTATTTTTCGTTGTCAGAAGGCAACTTTCCTTATTAATTTAATACTAATGAAAATATGTCTCAACGCTTCTTCACTCCAATTTAATTACTTGGGTACCTACATAGTAATTAATAATATATTTATTTTCATAAATAAAAATCACCTCGCCTCAAATCACAACTTCAATGTGACATAACATCTACTTCAAAAATAATTTCCTTATGAACTTACGAATAAAATTATTGTTATTTGTATTTATCCAATCCTATGTACATATTGAATGTTTGTCAATATTTTGGAGTGCTTACAGATAGAAAACCTTTGAAATAGTTCAGTAAATATTTTCCAACGGTAAAGATTTTATCGTACTTACTTAATTACTACATTGAATGGAATCTTTTTGGTGGCAAATTTATTTGTATTAAGTCTGTTAAATGTTTTATGTAATATTTCTAGAATGTTTTTTGTTTTTTCAGCTTCTTCTTTCACTATAAACATGAAGAAAATGTTCAATAAAGTACATAGTTCAATTAGACGTTGTATTTTCTATTTATTATTTACTAGCGGTCTGCCCCAGCTTGGTACACCATACATAGGTAGGTATAATTTTAGGGATCACGTAAATTTTGAAAGGTGAAATAATTATGAAATCGTTCCAGTAATTTTTGAGATTTGCGCATTCAAACCTACTCTTCAGCTTTACATTATTTGTATAGATATAGATTTAATAATCCAAAAGTTGATAGTCAGTTTTACAACTTCGCCCATCTTCTAAAAATCTAAAATTAATATTAAAAAGTTTTTCTAATACAGTAACATTTCAATATTCACACTATAGGCTTTTAACTGAATACCGCTAGGTTCCATGCGAGTAAAGCCGTGTGCCAAAGCTAGATACATAAGAAAACAAAGAAAATTAAGATGTATTTCCGTATTACTTTCGGGATCAACGTCCAAACGAAGTTAACGTGACCCAATTATTAAGATATTGGGGCCTGTTCTTGACGGTCCCTCTGTTGAAGATTGTGACACTTGAATAAAAATAAAGAGAAGTATAAACGAAAATATTCACGGATTACGACTTAAGAAAAAAGAAGATAAAAAAGTTTAAAATGTCGTGTGTATAAGAAACACAACGGGATGTTCAAAACTGATAGAAATAATATTTAGGTTGCTATAAAAGTGCCTTTGTTACAATGTAATTTACAATTTTATTGTATTTATCAATTTGATAAACCAAATTTAGTGCGATTCTATAAATTCTAATTCTATATTTCTCACAACATTGTTACTGATCAATATCATTATCAGCCCATATTACTACCACTGCATGGATACAGGCCTCCTATGTGGCCAGTTCAGTTCAGTTGAGGCCATAATCCACCACGCTGGCCAAGCGCTTGGCAGATATTGCATGTCGTCGAACTTTTAATTCTTCGACCTATCGATTTTGTCGATGTTCTTCCTCACTTCACATTGAAACACCCAATTTATTTCCTGCATGCTTACCGCTTTTAAGGATCCCTGACTTATAAAGTCAGAAATCCTCAATACTGAGCAACCACAGCTTTTTGTTTATTAGTAATTGTAACCAAAATTTGCATAATTGTACGTCCCTAGTAATTTATCAAATTACTTTACCTATTACGCAATACTAAATCGAGTTTAACAATTCAAGAATCATTTATAAGTGTAATCCTATAACTGGATAACTTTTAATGAGCACCTGAGCTGCGATCTTGCTAAATCTCATCCTAAATGAAGGGCTTTGTCAAATAGAGCGCGTTACTAGCTCGTCAGAGCGCTAAACTGACGCCGCGCTATGACGCCGAATTGTGTTGTAACACGCGGTAATATACCGTCGAATAGAGGGCCCACGCTCTGACGTGCGCTAAGAACACGTTACGTGTAGTATAATGGTTTTATATTTAATTATAAGTAATCACTAAGACACTTTAAACTTAAGCGTTTTGTTATCTGATGAGGCTCTGAAAACTAGCGCTATGACAACCATATCGGTATAGCATAGCTGAGCCTTACCCTGTAGGTCGCCAGTCGCCTCACAAATATGCCCATTATATCCTTAGAAGTCCCATATATAAATATAAATTTATAAAGAATAGAAAAAATTCGATCACGAGGCGGGACTCGAACCCGCATCCTTTCGCGCCATTCCGGGGCGGATGCCTGACCAATTCAGCCACTCGTGACCCGCCAGAGCGATCGAATTTATTCTATTCTTTCAGTTTTATGTGTCTATGCCTGCAATTCGATCGCTCTGGCGGGTCACGAGTGGCTGAATTGGTCAGGCATCCGCCCCGGAATGGCGCGATAGGATGCGGGTTCGAGTCCCGCCTCGTGGTCGAATTTTTTCTATTCTTTATAAATCCATGTTATTTTTTAGACTTTATGAGTGCATTTTGTTATTGTTATTTTTTTCTGTGGTGGTGGTAATTTGGTGAGCTTAATAAAATTTATTTTATTCTTATTAATTAACCTTATAACAGATTTCGACGCCATAGCGCGGCTTCAAGTTAGCGCTCTAACGCGCGCGAAGTACGCTTTCTATCTGACAAAACCTTAAATGCCCTAAATGAATGGCTCCGTTTATTCGGGTATTTGTTACCAGCGTTCAATTGACACAGACTTCAATTTCACGCTTAGCTATTTCGGTTTGTTTTCGAATTAATTGTTCACTAATGGATTTTATTTTTAGTTCTATGAACGGTTATAATTGAATAGGTTGAAGTTTTGAGTGAGGGGGGATTTTAAATGTCAATGTCAGAGATATTAATTGGTTTATGGAATATGAATTTAATTTCATATGATTTGAAAATTAAAACAATGGTTTAGGTAGTAAGAATCCTGTAATAAAATAATAGTTCGAAACTATTATACCTATTACCTGGTGGTCAATATAAAAAGAGGTGCTTCAATCAGCGTAGGTAATTATGTACCTTACAATCAAATCTTAGCTTATTTTATTATCTGTAACAATTTTGAATGAAGGGAATTAAGTATTTTACAAAATTAACATCTCTTTATAAAACACTTTTTCAATAATTGTATCTTATTCAACTGAAAACTGAAACTTTCTTAAATCTGCATACAATTTGCAATTTAACACATTGTTAAGTTCACAATTGATTAATTTTAAAATGAATTATTCATGAATGAAAATAAATAACTGTGATACATCAAGCATTGCTTATTGTGCATGAACAAAGAAAGTTGGGTATAATTTAATATAATTTTATTTCAATAAAGAGAACAATTGTTACGTAAAAATACGAATAACTTTATACATTTTCAAATATGTTTAATCACATAGGTTTACATACGCGTGGCATCGCAAAACTACGATAATTATTTTTAAACCAAAAACTAAACCACCTTCAAAGGGTCAGAATTTCACTAAATTGAAATGAGACATACCTGAAGGCACTAGCTTTCTTCCAAAATACAGTCGAATTGAAAATCTCCTCCTTTTTTTGCATATCCGTTGAACGGCTAACGCCTGACGCGATCAGCTTGTTTCTATAAAATCCACTCCATTTAATTGAGAGCCTCCGTCATTTTTGGGGTTTAGGATCACGTGATATGGCTGTTCATAAAGCCATTCGTCTAAATGATAAGGTACCTCAATAAAGCGTGTTCATCCTGTCTGGAGATAAGCTGTTTATTATTGTCTTTTAGATAAAATTCACCGCCGTTCACATTGATCGTAAAATTTTATACGCGTTTGACGGGCTCCAAACGTAGTTATCCCGAAAACAATTACTATGTAAGTACTATATTAGATTGAAAGTCAGGTGGACTTTAATTAAGTTCGTTCACCTTTAGTACTATACGTGAAATTGTAGTTACTTTGTTCAGTGTTTCTTTTTATAAACTTTTCAATACGATTTTCCAATAACAATACAATATTTTTCTTAAATTATATTACCTAAGTTATGGTTCATAAAGCATGATATAGAACATTGTTTAATTCAGTAAAGTAGGTAATAAATTTTGTAAGTATAAAGGTGTAATTAAAAGACAAAGAAAATGAATTGTTATTTATTTCAGCGATAATAAAAAATGTCTTTATCCTAATTTTAAGACTATTTTTTGTTATGTATAATGTTTTCCTTAATACTATGTTAATACTTTGTTGCATATATTAATAATGTTTGTCAAATTGAAGTAATATTAATTCATATTTGACTATAGCAGCAGCTACCTGCAAAAAAAATTGTTAAATTTATATCTACGTTGAATATATTTTTATTACAAACAATAAAAATATATTCAACGTAACGTAAACAATTATTAGCACACAGATTGAAATGGAAATATTAAAATCTATCAATTGTTTTAAATCAATTTGTAGTAAAGTAATTTTATTTAGAAAAGTTTCACATTCCTCGAAATCTATAAATATTGGAGCTTTTGTAATTCTTTGAAAATGTTTTTCACTTTTTCGTGGAAAAGTTCTCAATTCGACAATTATAAGTGCCATTAATCCCATACAACATGGACAAAGACGTGGGTATCTGGCCTAGGGTTGTTGAGGATTCCTCTTCCGCTTCCTCATAATGCGGAAGTTCCGGAATATTTTGGGTTCCTCAACCGTTACCGCATCCTCAAAAATAAAATGAAAAAAATCCTCTTCCGCTATCGCTTCCTCAAAATTTAGAGGAAATTTATGAGGATGCCGGATATACGCACTCGCTGCAGCGCAATGCCGGGCCGATCCGACTGGGCGGCGAATTTACAGAGCCGATTACAAAGTCGGACTCCAATAGATGAGCTTTTGTTTATGCATATTACCACTTGACAAATCTAAGTAAAAAAGTGACTCAAATGGATTAGTTTTCGTCGAGATATTTGGATTACAAATGTTATCAGAAGACAGAGAATGATGACGCAGATATAAATATGACGTTAAGACTCTACTTGACTAGGTTTTGTTCGTATGTACCTAATGTTAGAAAATATCTCGTCAAAAGCTAATCTATTTGAGTCACTTTTTTACAGAGTTAGATTAGGTTTTGTCGAGTAATATGCATAAACAAAAGCTCATCTGAGTCCGACTCGTGACTCAAATAGTATAGTATAGGGCTTTGTAAATTCGCGATCGGGCGAGCGAGACCTCCCCTCCCGCCACCTGGCACCCGCGCTTTTCCTTGCTTGTTCTAATTGTCATATATATATATTTGAAAATGAAAATGAATGAATTAAAAATTATCATGAATATGAACACTGGGTAAGATGCTATTTGGTGGTTTATGACAATGGGGCAATTTTGCTATTATTTTAAATATCAATATGTACAGACAATAGAGTGGTTTTTGATTTAATTTTTAATTTTAAAAGTTTTAGTTTTTAATTTTGATTATAATTTCCTATCATCCTCGTCCTCATCCACTTCCTCTTTCGCTTCCTCATCCGCATCCTCTTCCCCAAAAAATTATTATCCTCATCCTCATCCGCATCCCCTAAATTTGCGTGTGAAAATTCCTCTTCCTCCTCCTCTTCCTCATAATCACTTCCTCAACAACCCAAGTATCTGCTAGTTTAATTAGGTATTATAATTTAAAATTAGCTTTCCTCCCGCGGTTTTGCCCGAATATTAAAAAAAACCAGCATAACACGTTCCCGTTATTATGTGTGTGTGCCAAATTTCATGAAAATTGGTGCAGCAGTTTTTGCGTGAAGGAGTCCACCGAACAAACAAACAAACATACAAACGGAATATCGGACAAATAAACAAACATACATACTTTCGCATTTTAGTAGGATAATATTATTAGTAAAGATAATTTACTCACCTCTAATAACTTCTGTCTATACAAGTAAAAGAACCCGAGTCCGCTCAGTGCTACAACGTCGTTCTCTAATTGAGTTTTGAGTCTTTTTATCTAAAACAAAATATATTCAAAGAGCGTAAAAAAGTTTATTAAAGGTTAGTTAGTTAAAGGTAGTATTAGTAAGTAGTAGTAGTTGTTTTGGTGTTCTGGAAAGAAACTTTACCTTAGTACTTTATATTCTAAAGAGAACATAGCTAGTAACGTCCCATAAATTTACATCTTAATGCTTTCCTTAATTGTAAAAATAAGTAGCTATTCAAGTTTGATAGAAAAACTTTCACAGAAAACGAATTCCACTTCACAGTCTGTAGAAGTATGAATTAATATTAATAATTTTCTACTCAATATTATATGAGCATGGTATAATATTACTATTTTGATAATCCAAAATACTACATATAATATACTAGCTGCGCCTCGCGGTTTCACCCGCGTGACTCCGCTCCTGTTGATCTTAGCGTGATGATATATAGCCTATAGCCTTCCACGATGAATGGGCTATCTAAATAATAAATAATTTTCAAATCGGACCACTAGTTCCTAAGATTAGCACGTTCAAACAAACAAACAAACCAACTCTTCAGCTTTATAATATTCGTAAATGCCCCCTCATTTCACGCGAAGCGGACACAGATTTCAGGGTGAGGTTTCAGATTTCAGTTATATTTTAATATGTTACACCGTGGTCATCCCAGTAGTTTAGAAGCTATATTATGTATTATATTAGCGAAGCGCGGCAATATCCCCATACTAGCGCCTAGCGCGACGCACTTCAATATTCATATGATTCATACAAACGGGGACAAAAAATAAATTCGAGAAAGTTGAATTAAATGAGGTGTCAACAGATAACCGAAATCTGAAACCTGACCCTGATATCTGTGTCCGCTTCGCGTGAAATGCCCCATAGATTAAAATAAGTAGATATAGATAAACCAGCGTTAGGTTAGTTAGCTAATTAATATTGGACACAACGTACTCGTCTCATTCCACTTTTATTCTTGATATTTATTTTAATGTATTTTTAAACAATAAAAAGATAAAAATATTTTATTAAGAGTAAAATTTCTAGATCGCGTCATGGCAATACCGTCACGTCATGGAGTAAGTCGAATTTGGTATCTTAGAATCTTGCCAAAGATATTATTTCACTTCTAAAACATATGCTCGGCTTTTTTAAATACATACCTCTATATTATATGCCCCGCTTACACTACTATACAAATGTGGGAGGGCCCGTTTAGAGTGTATGTTGATATCAGCCGCTGCCAGCACCACGCCACTGGCTCGGTAGAGTAGCCAAGCCAGTGAGAAGTAATAGTAGATTATATTTATTGCGGTACCCTTTGATCCGCTACTGAAAATTAACTTTAACATAATAAAAATAATACTATAATATTTTTAAATATACACACAAACTACCTACCTAACTAACTCTATATAACCCAAATAATAATCGTTGAACTCTTTGAATCGGTTTGAATTACTATCTGATAATATCCCGTGTAGTGTATGCCCTTCCCTATTATCGGCTCTTAGACGCACACGTCCTCTCACTCCGACCGCCTGCAGCCAACTGAGCTGTGTGAGCGGTGTCACCGTTGCACGTGCGCAAGAGACGACATAATACTTCCCTCTCTTTCACTCACATACACTACATCCCGATAGCCTATTTAACACATATTTGCATACATAGCCATTTTAACTAATAGATAAGCTAACCAGAACATAATATACAGAAGCCCTGAAACCTAAAACTCTGAATTCTTTTAAACCTCTTAAAAGAATTTAGAATTTAGAGAATTCTGACCATTACAAAATCTATATCAAAAGTTAAGTACACCGCTAATATTTAATACAAGTAGGTATCAGGAATTAGTTATATGTATAGTTTGAATCAAAACTACTGGAGAGTTAAGCGCTCTAACTTCCCCGTACTTTACTGATAGTTCCTGCTTATTATATTTTACTTACCTATGCCATATTAAATTCAACTTAATAATCTAGTCTACATAATAATTTAAACCACAGAAAAGTTAGTTTTTTATTAATTATTTGACATTTTCCCGACGAAATATAAACATCAATAGGTATCTAAGTTTTCCGTTTTCTCACCGTAATAATTTACGATTACTATTCAGACTAAGATTAAGGTTATAATCAATTTTCTTAATAAAATTAATCAAAATTCGCTTATTAATGAAAGCCTTATCCTATGATATATAAAAAAGCTAGATACGTTACCCGCTCTCTATTTTGGCAAGAAAAAACTCAGCTAAGTGCCCGAGTTTCACTTAGTCACGCACCATTCAGCGTCGTGGCTGGACGTTCTTTTTATATTTTAATCGGCAGTTGTTATTACGAAGTACATGAGTGAGACATGTATTATGTCTCGTGCGTGAGAGTGAAAGAGAGAACAACTGTATTGGTGATAATGCGTTAGTAAGTAGGTATACGTATTAATTACGCTGTTTTTTAGTGCAATGATGTTGGCGTATGCCGCGTCTACTAGTATAATAGAGTCATTGGCCTTATCAATATTTATTTACATAAATTAGGTAAGGAAAATTTCCCGCCAATTATTTTATTCCTAGGCTTTTACTACGCTTTTTAAAAATCTGTCTTATGTTCCTTTATAAACGAGTTAAATATTGTTTTAAATTATCTTTTATTATATATAATAAACGTCTTTCAACTTAAAATAATATACTCTTATTACATTAACTTTCTTACCTGATTCCCAAAAACAGTTGCAAGCAAATAAAGTACAAATTATTAAGATTGGAGAGGAGTATCAGCCCTCCGAGGCTCTGATCGACTTTCCTCACTAACTCTGATTGTTGGACGTAAGCCTGACGAAGATTACGCCAAATTTTGATACGGAGAGGTAAACTTACAACCTAAAAAAACATTTTTGATTAAAAAAACGCTTTTGATTGAGATTTTTTTTCGGTTATTCATAACAATAAATAATAATCAGTACGATTGATGATACTTCTCATAATGGAGCTATCACAATAACTCTAATTAACCAGATATTACAATACATATAAGTAGTATTTTTTCTTATTTCTTATGCAAAAATCACTGAACAATTTCCAAAATAAATTGTAGGCATTAAATATACTCAGATACTTAATGTTAATAATATTATGTTTTATTAAGTTGTAAAAGTCGACGTGAAGTTTTATACAAAAGTAGTAAACATTATTTTCATAAAGCAAATATCTCCCAAAACATGCCACGTGGTCCTAATACAGGCTAAATTCAAAATTAAGACCCACCCTATTGTGATATTTCATTTTCTTCTCAAACAATACGAAACGATGAACAAAAAGATTTAATCGATTGTACTTCGAAGCCAGGCCAACGCTGATTAAAATTATAATCAGGTCCTGGAAATTCCAAAATATTGTCGCCAACTTGCTGAGGATGAAAATCGGTATCGCTATCCATAGAGAATATTCACCTTAAATTAGTAATTATTAAATTTAATTATAAATTTATCAACCATATTTCATTAACAATTACTTACTAATTATGTCGGCATCACGACATTATTTAATCTTACAAGTCATATTTTCATTTTTACTTGTGTTACTTAAAACTATTTTATGCCTTATTTTAATTCTGAATGACTACAAAATTTATTTAAAACGCGTAAATTGTTTTGGTCAATATTTATGATTATCACATAACTATCATAGTTTTAAATGTTCATTAGCTTATATTGGATCTACCAAACATTTCTTTCTCATGTACTCTTTATTGCACATCATATTTAAAACAGAGCTTAGGCTTACTTCTTTGCAAGATGAATCCGTGTGAACTCAAGATATAACGTTCAAAGTACTCCCCCGGCGGACAGTCGAGCCCCGTTCCTGACATCATACTCAACGCGTGCTCAACTGTAAATAACTCATCTTTAGACTGAGCCACAAAGTAAAACTTAGCGTGGAATGATCCATAATAATTAGTACATGTGAGCTTTTGCAGAGGCCCTTCTTGACATATAAACGAGGTTTTGTATTAAATTCTGCATGTCAAAGAGTTCTGTGATATGCAAAACACTCAAGTTTTTATATATGTTGTTTTTATATAGTTACTACTGAATAAAAATCTACTAGTGAAATAGAATATAATTTTTACAAAGTATTTTATTTTTAATCTACTTATACGATTTTGTTTTGGAATTAGAGAATACATTCACACTACTGGTAGTACCTAGTGCACACTAAAAGTTTTGCGTTGCGGGCCAACCATAAATGTTAGAATTTTGAATGTTATATTTTTTTAACATATGAAGTCTCATTAGCTGTAGAAAAAAAAATTTGGCGGGAAGCGCTTGTCAATTGTTTTTTATCTCAACTTGAAGTTCGTTGTCCGTAGCAAAAATGGAACTAATACGAAACAATTTTAGGGCGATGATTTTTTATGATTTTAAAAGTTCGCTTTCTCCGAAAACTTGCACTGCTCGCCTTTAAAATACTTTTGGGAGGGAAGCACCTCAGTTGAGGACTGTAAGGCATTGATATGCTGAATTTCATCGCGGCCATGTTTCTCTCCATGATGACATTCGTGAAGGTCAACCCTCAACTGCGATCACGGAGGAAAATATGGCTACCGTCAGACGACTAATTTAAGAAAATTGCCATATCACTTATTAGGAGATTCGAGGACATTTGGGGATTGGTATGAGCCCAACTCAGAAAATTTTACATGAACATTTCAAAGTTAGGAAGCTTTGTTGCCAGTGGATTGCTCACAAACTCACTCCAGAACAAAAACGACATCGAGTAGATTGATGTAAAGAAATGCTATTAAAGTACAATCACGGACATTCTAATGCTGTGTATAATATCGTAACAGGATATGAAACATGAATATATTGTTATATTCCAGAAAAAAAACAACAACAATTCTTTTTGGGTGTTTGAAAGTGACAGCAAACCAACAAAATTGAGGCAGGCGAGAAGGGTCGACAAACAAATGATTGCGTTTTTTTTCTCTAAGACGGGTTCTGTCTGCACTATCCCACTTGAGCAACAAAATACTGTTAATGCTGAGTCGTACACTACTATTTGTTTGCCCAATGTCTTAGAAAAAATGAGGGAAAAGCGACCTAGAAGTTGCACCTTGTTGCACCATGACAGTGCTTCGGCGCACACCGCGAACAAAACAAAGTCATTTTTAGCTTCTGAAAACATAGAGCACGTGACCCATGCCGCACGCAGTCTTTACCTAGCACCGTGCGATTTCTTCGTTTTCCCAAAAATCTAAGATTCAATGAGTGGTTCGACATTTACGTAGCCAGAAGAGGCCGTGGTTGCTTTCAAACAGCACGCAGAAAACATACCCTCGGACCAATGGTCCTCATGTTTCCAGAAATGGTTTGAACGGATGAAAAAGTGTTTTAAATGTAACGGAGAATACTTTAAAAAGTAGTAAATATAATATTACTCAAATAAATTGTTTTACATATGAGTTACGCAAAACTTTCAGTGTGGCCCACGTATGTACCTAAATATCATGAATAACATAATCTGATCGATTATTAAAATTTATAGAAAATATTATCAACTAACTATCTACTATGTTATTTTACAATTGCACATATTGACCTGACCTCATAAACTTAAAACTGTCAACCCATTAAAATATAATGATGTGGCTTTGATGTAAAAGTCAGGCTCTTACGGCATCATCCAGTGAGCAAGATAAAAAGGTATAATTTTCACTCAGAGAAATAACAATCAGTATTCGCCAACTGTTGAATGTCTTACCACATCAAAGCTAAGAATATAAAACCATACGACTCTCAAAAAAAGTTTGTGGCGTTTTTTTGTTTGTTTTGCTGTTAAACCATTTATTGGTGAGCCTATAGCAGTTCTTAGAGATAGTAAAAGTTTAATTTTACAAATTTCCACTGAAAGAACAGAACTCATCTATGCAACTATCTGCCCACAATTGAGTCAGTAAACCCAATTATGATTTTAATTTAACTAAATGTCTGAAATAACATCTTTATACATAAAAAAGAATTGCGTTAGATAGAGCTCTGGTTTTTTGTTTTGTTGCATGTTGTTAAATAACAACTGTTTATTAAATAAGACAACGAACAAAAGATGCCTCTCTCTTTAACACATAAATTTCATTTAAAACTCACCAACCGCGCATAAAGCGACGTAACTGCTTATAAAAATAACTCTTGCTCTAATCCTTCTATCAGGAAGGATGTTTAATTCATTTCTTTCAGTTCTCTTCCAGAATGAAGCTAGTTCTTCCCAATTGCTTATTATTTTCCATGATATTAACATGGACAGCAAAGCGTTGCCATAGAAAATTGATCCAGATAGCCGAGAAATTACACTACCTATGAAATATAGGGACATCATTTGAGTACAAGTAAAGATATATTACAAAATTTGGGGTAAACTTGAGGTAATATTTCCCACCATTTGCTAAACTATCAGCGTAATAGAATAATCATTTAATGAAGATTGAAGAGGATGCAACTTATTAAATAGGTTTATTAGTACTCTTAAAAATCTTAAAATCTAATCGCTCTCAGCCCTTAAATGGTCAGAAAAAGACAAAAAACCAACCTCTATAAGCTTTCAAATAAAACAATAATCATCAAAATCGGTTTACTCTGTCAAAAGCTCTAAGGTAACAAACACAAAAAATACAGTCAAATTGATAACCTCCTTCGTTTTCTTTTTATATATATTTTCAGGAAAAAATGCATTGACCTTTTGGATTCACATTCCAGTTATTCAAAGTTTTTATCAGCTTCCAAATAGACACTGTCTCCAAAATCACCAGCATGGCTAACATTACAATAGCTCCTAGAAGAGCTAATCTCCCGCCATATGTGGGGATGCCAAAATATTTCGCCATTTTAAATATATTTGTCATAGTTGGTAGAAATTCCTGAAACACAGCAATATTTGTATCCTACTATAAGGATGACATTATTATTTACTTAATATGTGTGTTTTTATAAACATAGTGAACAACAAAGCAAATGTTTAAGCGTGTGTGCCGAGCACACGTGTCAGAAGTGAAACTTCTTTGGCAAGATTCAAAGATCAACCTGTCAAACCAAAATCGATGCCTTACTCCGTGACGTCACGGTATTGCCACGACACGACCTTGAGATTTTATTCTCAATGCGCCTAAAGAAGTTTCACCTCAAAAGAACTGTAAAATGATGTTATTGAAATCCTTCATATATAACCATTTTGTATAGCGATATCACATAAATAATTCTAATGCAAAAGAATACAACCAGAAGGTGAGATCCTTGATATATTTATGTACAGGCTATTTGGAAATAATAAATATTATAAGATGAATGTATCTCGTGTCCCTCTTTCGTAAATACGCGCTTGTGAAATTACACCTATTTATTTTTCTCTCACACGTGATTATTACAAGCTCTGTTTCTTATACAAACACTCTTCCGAATATAACTTTTATTAAGTTTCATTGCTGTATGAATTTTGTTTATTTTATTTGTAACTGATAAGGTACTGAGGTAAGTTTTGTACTTTTTAAAACTGATTTATAAACATTATTTTAAGTATTAGGCGATTATCACACTGCCACGCACCACGCTGCATGTTGCGTGACTGCGTGTTTAACGTTACTTGTAAGTATCTCCGTTTGTATAGAAAACACGCACAGTCCAACACACTGAAAATGCAACCACGCGCGTACATGCGGATCACGCGCATACACGCGGAGAAACATGCATCCCCGCGCGTAGGTGCGGGGCGAGACGCAAGGTATGGCACACCGAATCCCGCAGTGCCGCGCGTCGTGATGCTCAGTATTGTACGACCACCACAGAGAACGGCGAATAAATGAGAGCCGCCGTGCGTGAATCTACAAACGCACCTACGCGCGTGAGTGCGCAAAAAACCCGCACGATGATGCAGATCTGCACTCCCGCAGGAACGCGCGTAGGTGCTTCGACATGCAACATGCAGCGTGATGCGGGGCAGTGTGAGGATCGCCTTAGGAAACGAGCTTGTGAGTCACACGATAGTAAGGAATTATCACTAGTCACCACAAGTATGGTCTCTGCATATATTGATCACTAACCTATTCAAGGGAAATCGATTAATAAAGGATTGACGATAGGGGTAAAAAATATATATCTACAGAAATAGGTATAGAACACGAGCCTCAGGCACTCGCGCATAGTATTAATATTAAACACAGCAACACTTAAATGGTACTATTTCATGCTGATCTTCTGTGTGGTACCTTCCCTAGTGCAAGCTAGTCCACTTCGTACTAAATCATGCTTTTATACAAAAACAAAGAAAAAGAAGCAAGTCGAGCGTTCAAAAAGTTCTAAAATCTAACCAATAATATAATTTATCAAAACCTTACGTCTTCTTTTTGCATGTCTGATCTTTTTTGCGTAGCAGTTTCCATCTGAATTTTTAATAGCAATGATTAATGGAAAATATACTGGATTGTTGCTCCAACTGAAAATTGAGAAATTTTGAGCTATATTACTATGTTGTAAGTACCAACTACAATGAGAAACAACAAAACAAAAATATTATTTCTACGTAATAATACGCATTTTCTGTATAAAATATGTGTTTTCTATAAGTATATTTGTAGTACACTCATAATTCATTTAAGGTAAAGAATTTAGTTTATACCAGAGCCTTTTACGTGAAATCTGATCAACGTCCGATAACAACATTATACCTATTTTTCCGAAGCTCTCAACTTTACAATCTTGCGACCTTTCCGTCTACGTGATAGTTTTCAATTAATTTTGTATTAAAGTACCAATAACCTGCTTCTAACTTTTTTCTTTTTATTACACTCATCACAATTTTATAATAACAGGTAAAATATTTATTTTTATTAGAATGACGGAGCTATTGCTATTATTGTAAACTAGTTGTGCCCCACTGTTTTACCCGCAGTGCTCCGCTCCTGTTAGTCTTAGCGAGATGATATAATATAGCCTATAGCGTTCCTCGATAAATGGGCTATTTAACGCCGAAAGAATTTTCCAAATCGGATCAGTAGTTCCTGAGATTAGCACGTTCAAACAAACAAACAAACTCTTCACAGCTTATAGAGATAAAATTATCTACCAAATGTATAGATAGCTTATAGCAAATAGTAACTAAATGGTCACTTCTCTCTTATAGAAAACTTTTTCTGATATCATTATTCATAAGACATTGTCTGTGACAGCCACATTTAATTTAATTCTAACCCTCGCTTTCAAAAGTTGCACTGATCCTTTTCGGTTTTACCAAACTGTTTTAGTTGGTTTTGCGTTATATTTGATATCAAATAATAACTCTGTGCAATTAATAATGTTAAAATGTTCATCGCCCATTTAAATAATCAAAAATTATATTATATTTATGTATATGAAATGTGTCTCTGACACTCATATGTAATTTTCTATTTTTATGAAGGTATAATTTGTAAATATCAACTTCTTAATTTATAAAAATATATATTTATATGGCAAAATAAACATCTATAAACATCGAAGATAACAATTTTTTACGGCTACATTTTATTTCCTACAAATATTTCCCCAAGCAAATACACCTACGGACTTACCTTGAACAAAATTGTTAGTTGAAAAGCGAAGGTTTATCCGTGCTTTCTTTCAACTAAAAGCATTATAGAGAAAATTATCGTTTTATACACGAATGTATGAACAAGGGTTGTAAAAGTTTACTAAATTACACCCTAGGGTTAATTTGTAATTCTAGCAATGACTTTGGAATGTATCGTAAAAATTTATTATATTTTCGTATTATACCAATTAAGGACCATATGTATTTTATTGGTTTGTAATCTAGATTTATTTTCTAGGTTCAAGCTAAAAGGTAACATTTTCTTTGAAGAGAGAATTATGATACTAGTAGAAGAGAAATATTTTCGAAAAATGCATGCATCGTTATATTTGAAAGATATTAGAGATTCATTATTATATATTTACAATAATGTACATTAATATTAATGTAAAATTATTTATACTAATATTATACAGCTGAAGAGTTTGTCTGTTTGTTTGAACGCGCTAATCTCAGGAACTACTGGTCGTATTTGAAAAATTATTTCAGTATTAGATATCCCCTTTATCATTAGGCTAAGACCAACAGGAGCGGAGCACTGCAGGGAAAACCGCGGGGCACTGCTAGTAAGGATAATCGTCAAAAATACGGAAACGTTTAAGATTCTTTCATAAAGGTATATTGATAGTGCATTATAATATTATGTTGTTAGTATCGGAAATAACTTGGGTAAAACCATGTAACAATTATAATAAAGATTTTTGAAATACATGTTTTGTTTTATTTATATATACCTACCTACCTACCTTACCTATCTATAATATGGCCGCTGTACACAGGTAGAGTAAACGGTAGAGTAGAGCGGCAGAGTACTAACTATCCTACTTACTATACTAATGTACATTGGTAGAGTAGAGTTCTAAATTTTCTAATAGAACTGGTAGAGTATTATGCTAGTTCACTCTACCGTTTACTGTACCCGTGTACAGCACCCAATACTCTCGCATCTTACTGTGCAAATAAAAAAAGTAAAAAAGACGTGTGGCATTCGGGGACTGCCGCGGTAAAGCTATTGCATAGCATGCCTTCAAGCCACACCTCCGCCGTGCCCGTCGGAGTGGGGAGCGTGAGGTTTTTTCGTTACGGAATTTCTGGATTCGGTCCCCGCGCTCAAGGCCCGCGATAGAAGCTATGCAATAGCTTAATAAAAATCTCATGAACCACATAACAATTAACAATGTTACAAATAAAAATGCGTTTACAGAACGATAAAATTTATTCAATTATTCATTCCACAACCGGTTTCCATTAAAACTTTTATATTCCATTTGAGTTTTTGTTCTGCCTAAACCTAATTTCATACCAACATTATAAAGTACCAACATATGAAAATTATATCAGAAAATTTTATGATAACAAAACTTTTTGTTTCCGCAAGTTATTAAAACAACATTATTGAACACTGGGCCTTTATTAAATATACTATTTTATTTATTTATTTTATTTTATTTTTACATACATAGATTCCTTACAGCTTGTATTACAATATTTATAATATAAATTATAATATTTATAATTTTATTTGTAATACTATATTTATATCATAACTGTAGCATTATTTAGAGGGCCATTTGCAGGAATACTGTTTTCACTTTTATCTGAATTGTCGTATTGAATTAAAACAAGCACATAGGTTACTACGGAGCTTGCTACCTGTAACAATAAAACACATTTTTTATTAAAAAAATATTATTTTTTATCAAACATAGCAAAATAACAAATATTGTTAAAATATTGTAAAAAAAACTAAAAAACCGACTTAAATAAAACAGTCTTATGAAATTATTGTATTGTCACCGACCCTTGATAAGTAAGTGTAAAAAGTTTGAATAAAATCTGTCTGTTTAAAGTGGGTTAACATTGAGTCGGTAACATACAAACATACATATTGTGAAGCTTATACAAGCGTGTTTTAAACAGATAATTCACTAAATATATTATGAATCAGATTTTTAAGCTATTGCATAGCTTCTATCGCGGGCCTTGAGCGCGGGGACCGAATCGAGAAATTCCGTAACGAAAAAACCTCACGCTCCCCACTCCGCCGGGCTCGGAGGTGTGGCTTGAAGGCATGCTATGCAATAGCTTTACCGCGGCAGTCCCCGAGTGCCACACGTCTTTTTTACTTATTACCCTAACAAACCAAAAAGTTGATTTTAATTAACAAACTACTCTAATAATGCTAATTTAATGCTGCTATCAATGCAACGTTAACTATTTTAACTTATTACCCTACTATATTCTATTAAAGCGTGCATCTTAGCCATTCGAAATTAAATTTAGGTTCTAGAATAGTTTAATGTCAGAGTTGAGGCGTAACGTCTTAAAATGTCACAGTATATTAAATTATTAACACTATTATTCTATATATTATGGGAGTAAATGAGATTAATTTATGTAAAATCCCGTTAATTATGAGCAGAAATAGTTTAAAATGTCTTACTTGCAGTAAAACCGTTCTTGTTAAATAGAAGAATCCCAAGCCACTAAGAGCAACGTTGTCTTTGCTTAGTTGATCTTGGAGTCTTTCAATCTGTAAAAATATAATAAATACATACAGGCGAACATAGCATCTCCTCCCTTTGTATTGGAGGTCGCTTATTTTACATCTATTGAGTTTTAGATGGAGTTTGAGCTGTTTTCAGTACTTTCTAATATCATTATTGCAGATATTAATATTGAAGTGAACTTTGTTTTACCGCAATTAATAAACGAAAATCAAACTCAAAATCTATGTTACTAGTGAAGAAAGAGCTAAATAAATTAATTAACAATCGCACATTTTTGTAAAAGTTTTTAATATTTTATTTCATTGTGAACTTCAAGAAATACATGAATGATTTATTTATTTTTTTAACTTTCTTTCGACACCTCAATACTCTTCATCATAGCTGCAATAACAAAAATACACATTCATAAGAAAACTACTTCGAAATCTCTCCGCGTATTACAATTACTCATAACTCCCAACATGAAACTTTATAACTTTATGGGCCTACACAATGGGCATCGTTGGCCCAACAAATGATCGTCTTTGTTTGTCGGCGATTATGAATAAACATCTACAATGACAACCGATCATGGACATTTAGGCCATCTACACTATCGTGATTGCCTCTACTCGCCCAACGTTGCCCACTGTGTAAAGGGCCCATTATTATACTCACCTCAATATTGAAGCATCGCGCATGACACGAATACAAACATGGTAGGGCCCTTCTAGAATGTTCGTAGACGTCAGCGGCGGCAAGTACTACGAAACTGGACCGCAAGCAAAGCCAGAGTAAGGATGCTAAGTAGTAGATTTGCTGGAAGCGGTCGCCTGCCATTCCCTGCCTAGAGAATATAAGATCCATAAGAAGACATGTATCGAAGTGTCGCAGAAAAAAGCTGTTATACCGCTGTGTAATAAAATTGTAAAGATTTCATTATTATTACCTTATACTTATTTAAGCTTCTAAATATATTTTTAAATACTTTCTCTTACATTGTAATTTCATAGAAAATATAACGAAACATGAATAAAACTGTTTTATATATCCACTTACCGCCTTATAGACAATTACAATTACAATTAACAAGGTACATTTTTTTACACTAAAATCTAAATCGAGATGTAACAAAAACAAGTCTTTGAACAGCTTCAAAAAAATCAAATAGTACATTTTGTAATGTTTAAAAATCCATAAAAATCAATCATAAAAACTTACGTAATCCCCAAAAACAGTTGCAAGCATATAAAGTAGAAATTGAAGAAGTTAGAGAACAGTATCAACGAGCCGAGCGCGTCGTTCGCCTTTCTCACAAGCAAGCCCTGCTTCACGTAGGCTTCCCGGATCTTTCGCCACATGTACACTTGCAGTATTTCTGCATCCTATAACCAATTACTAGCGTTTTATTTATACTTAGTATTACAAAATACATTTTGTAAAATGTAATATTTTACTATAATTAAGTCGAACTCAAAGAGTTTGTTTTATCCCAGGAACAACCAGTTAGAATGGTAAAATTCCTTCTTAACGAGAAAGGCTAATTAGGCTATAATATAACATCACGCTCTAATCAATAAGAACAATGAAAAAATATTGCAAATTATCCTTTTGAGTGCAGACGAAAATAGATATATAGAATAAGATGGTGCAATGTTCTAAGCCCCTTTATATGTTTCAGTTGATTAGACATGCTGGTGAATATACGTTTTATTTTACTATGGTAACCTACGTATTATTTATAAATTGATTACAAATTGAAGTTTCTAAAAAAGTTTAAATTTTTAGCTTTCATTGACTAAACTTTTAATTGATACAATAAATAATTAAATATACCCTATACATATATTGTAACGTATCCAGTTTTATCATCTGTGGCTTGAATACTAAGCACTACGGTTGGTACATGTACTGCATTGCATTTTCACTAGACTTCAAAGAGACCAAAGGGGTATTATATATGTATAAGGAGATTTCATTCATGTAAATACATTGAGGGAAGTAATTTATGTTAAATTGGGACTTAAACAATCATTACTATGATATGAAAATCGTATGCAAAGTTAATAGGTAACAGTAGTATTGATTAATAATTTTACAAAAGTAATTTAAAATCACAAAAAGTAAAATTATATTATAAAAAGTCTTTTTTCTTATTATAAAAACTCAAACACTTACTATTCTATATCTACAATGTTTTAAACTTTTAAACTGAGAATTAAAAACAAACTTCGTTTCAAATCTTAACTTTATAACAATCTTTATCGTCTACGATCTTTTAAAATCTCTTCAATGTTACCAAGTTAACTATTTATTGAACAAGTACTTTACCATATTCATATACTTTAAAATTTCTTTATTATTATCATATTTCTACACTAGATTCTCGCCCGTGGCTTCGCCCGCTTTTTCGGTGAAAAACCCGCATAGTTCCCGTTCCTTCGGGATTTCCGGGATAAAAAGTAGCCTAGGAATGTCTTATTCTGGATCTGTAGCTACCTACATAGCAAAAACCATAGTAATCGGTTTAGTAGTTTTAACGTGAAAGAATAACAAACATCCATCCATCCTCACAAACTTTCGCTATTACAATACTAGTAGGATTATTAATTTACCTTTCTATACATACCTTAGACCACTTCTGTTCCTTAAGTTTGTTACATACAGTCGCCACACACATATTAAGCCTATGATATCTAGACGTCAATCCTATACTAATTAGTACAATGAGAAGATCCTGAAAGTTCCACAAAATGGTCGCAATGTTGCTCGTAAAAAACACCGGCACAGCTATCGAGTTCTTATAATCCTCTGAAATTTTATTTATACTCTATTGATCTAAAACTGTACAATGAAAATTCAACAAATAATACATTTATTAGGGGTCTTACCACTATATTATAGCAATTTTTTGTAGACAACAGGAGAAAATATATTAGTTAAAGGAGAGGAGTAGGGCATATACTAAATAATATAATGTGGAAGATTAAATAAAATGTATAAGAGATTATGAATGTGTATGAAAATGTACACAATAAATAAAACATATTCAACATAGTATAAGAGGAAGAAAATAAAACCATTAAAAATAATATTCACACACATAAAAGAATATAGATATAATACAATATGTATTTGGTGATTGGTCACGCGTGAACGGGTGGACCGATTTCGATAATTCTTTTTTTATTATATTCCTTGAAGTACGAGGATGGTTCTTATGTAGAGAAAACGTAAATATATACCACGGGCGAAGCCGGGGTGGACCGCTAGTAGATTATAAAACACGTGGTATTATTCTCAAGGAATCACTTTAAGTGCTCTCATGAAATGTTTATGATCAAACTTAAATTTTACGTGTCTTATAAGACCATTTTGTAGTCGTAAATATTTTACAATGAAGATATAGTAAGCTTGTAATACGTATGTAAGTAGCTTAGACAACTCGCACAAATTTTCAACCCCTGTTTTACTTAAGTTCAATCAAGATTTATGTACATAATAAAACTAAGACTTTATTCCTCTCGAAAATTCAATCGATCCAAGTTCGACTAATTCCAATCGAATTTTTTCAAACTAGTATGGAAGACTGCATTGTGCAACTCATAAGGATATCAATTCAAACGAGAATTTCTAGTAATTTAACTATTGCAGCCATACGAACTGTAGGTACATGCGTTCTTCCGACATATTCAAAGTGTCTTTAAACGGAACAGCTGGGCTGTAATGTACATTTCATAGTTTACTAGATAACCTGTTCAGACTAGGAGCAAAATTCCAAATAACGGGGCATGTAAACTGCAAATTAAGCGAACATTCAGGCTGGTCAATTTTGCCCGTAAACTGCACAAAAGCTGTTGTGGTTAGAAACAAACTAAGCGATTTTTATAATATATTCAAAGATACCCAATAAATAAAACAAAGGTCTTATGTAGAAAGTCAAAATCTGCTTATACTTTCTATTTCAAGAAACCCCTAAAAACCCTTATAATAATATAACAATAGAAACAAAACGCAAGTGACATTTTCAAAGATCTTTCACTTATACAAAGATCTATATTGATCTTCATGTGTGAGAATCTTAATTGGCTTTGCCGCTTGGGTGAACCTCTGAATGAAAGGCGATAAAGCCTGGAAATTGTAAAATTAAAGAGCTTCTGAATGTACCTACATCGGGTTATATGTGTAGCTCTCTTATGCGACATCAGCGTGAAAGGGTCTTGACATTTTTGTACCCATTATCCTATTTCTAACAGGTTAACTCAAATATAAAATAAACGTATTGACTAACTAAATATTAATTAAGCTATGCTAGCGTTAGCCACTATTAAGTATACTACTATAAAAATGAATCGCAAAATGTGTTGGTAAGCGCAAAACTCGAGAACGGCTAAACCGATTTCGATAATTCTTTTTTTTTATAATATTTCTTGAAGTACGAGGATGGTTCTTATAGAGAGAAAACGTAAACATGTACCACGAGTGAAGCCGAGGCGAATGCTAGTATTAAAATAAAAGTATTGATTACTTACTACGTACATTTTTAAAAGGACATAATAAATACCTACATTAAAAATACTACCACAAGAATTTGAACTTATTTGACGTTTCTTGTAACTTATAGATAAGCATCTTACTAACAAACTTAGGTACTTCTTTAAATCAATATTGAACTACCTACTTCACTAGTTTCTTCCTTTCTCATATCAAACAAGATTTCTACTACTTTTTTGGTGTGAACTGCACTAAGTTTTTATCGAATATAAACTGAGAATTTCATTTTAGAGATTTATACCCCATTCCTCTCCCCAATAAAGGAAACGGAATTCCACTTTTAGCGTGAATAATTTTATTAATTATCAGCCTCTATTTACAATATTAATTATGAATTATGAATAAGTGTGAGGTCATCAAATAATGGGTCAATCAGTAGGTAAATCTTTTACAAATAATTATCGTATTTTTTTCTCATAATTATTTAAATAACTCAAAGCGTTATAACTTTGGCTTAATAATATGGTTAATTACTTACGTTCCATGAGTAGAAATCCATGTGATTTTAATATATACGTCTTTAAAATATCTTCAACTGGACAATCGAGACCCGTCGTTGCTAAAATACTTAAAAGATGCTCCACTAAAAAGAAAAAGATTTAATTCTTAAACACTAATATGAAAATAAAATCTAACTTTGTCAGTCTCAAACTCCAAAAGTTTTTGGTTTGAGAACAATTTAGTTGGAGTTTTACGGGTTCACCTAGTTTTCAAATAGGGTTGTCAAGATTTAAATTCTTTTATATTTTAAGAGACTAAATCAGTCTAAAATAGCGTAACCAAGTTTGACTAAATTGTAATACCTACCTATGTATTAGTTACAAGACTTAAAAAATCCTGTCTCTCTAATATACAATTATTATTGTAATTTATGGTAGCTTCCTATCTTAAAATCAAATAATAAATAATAAATCTCGTGTTACAATGTTTGTCCTCAATGGACTCCTAAACCACTTAACCGATTATAATAAAATTCGCACACCATGTGCAGTTCGATCCAAATTGAGAGATAGGATAGTTTAAACATGTAGGTACCACGGGCGAAGCCGGGGCGGACCACTAGTCATACTATATGGTAGGAATTGTTTTGATTAAAAAAAACCCTTTTCACAAATTTTCTCGAAAAAAAACTACAATATCTGAAAAATGCAACCCTATTTGAAATAGTAGAATGTTGTGCATTAAGTTATAATACATGTAAATAAAACACTAAAATATAATTGATATAAGTCTACCGTTTATGCAGAATGAATACAAGAAATACGGTTACATAAACTGTGTTTAAGGAAACTTTAAAAAATCATCAATTAATGAAATATATTCTATTTCATTTTGTAAATGATTTTCAGTACATAGTTCAATTATTTATCGCGATGAGAATAATAATTACATTTTAATCCATCTTACAAAATATTTTTTTATTATAAATTTAAGAGCCTCTACAATAACGGCACAGGAAATCCGCTCATACACTAGCCCTTAGCTCGAAAGGAATTTTTAAATTTAATAAAAACCAAACCTTGACCGGATAATTTCCTCTTAAACGTACTAAGAACAAGCAATGCTAAAAGATCGTAAAATATTCCATCTTTTTTTCTTGTAAATTTTCTTTGTTAACTTTTCTTATTAGCCACTAAATCACAGCAAGATTCCTTAAATCAACATTTTATGAGATCACACGGAATCTCAAAAATCGTATTAAACTTTTTAAACTTCGTAAATTATGATACTTTTGGTTGTTAGATTAAAATATTATTGAAATTGTAGTTTTAAGGTAGTAGGTAAATCCTGTACAGTTTTTGTTTAAATTATAATTCTGACTTAAATGTTGTTTAAAAATAAGAATAAATAGCGATTTTTTTTATAGAATTTCTCAGATAGAAATTTACTTTACAAAAGCGAATTTTTTAAAAAATAGAAAGAAATCGATCCCGCCTCGTGATCAATTAAAGCTATAAACGAAATATCAAGAATAAAGTGTCAAATTTACATTTTTTTTTTCTTGATACGATTATACTTCTTGAATTTCTAATGCCACCATCTAATCCCATTCAACAAAAAAACCTTACCTGCTGAAAAAACGCTAATAACAGCTGTAACCACGATCAACCGTCGTCGCAAATTTCTATCCTGCGGCACATATTTGATACTAAGCACTGATTCTATTGATGCCCAGAACTTATACAAGTTTTTCCATTGATATGATACCTTCCAACACAATATTTGTGACAGCAGAGAAGCTGCATAGAACATTGCACCTGCTAAACGAGCGGTTACGCTTCCTGAAAGTATTCCAAGGGTTATAACAAGAAACATTGACAAAGAAAATCAGGATTTTACATAACAGCACTCTTTCTGCCAGTTTTAATAAAATAGTTTTTGAACACCTTTATAAGTCGTAGCAGTTGGTACGTTTACCCCCATTTATTCGTATAATATTATGTAGGGGAGACCGGGTACAAAAGTAACGGTGGGTCGAAAGTAACCAATGCTCTCTAGATTTATCCAATGGTCGAATACCGCTTAGCCGCCGTCAGGCGATAGCTGGGAGCGCCCCCCTCAATTGTATTCAGTCGCCGCTGAATGTTTGCATATCCATTCTTGATTAGAGTGATTTTACATTGCTCGTAATCATTTTTATGTAGCACGCTCCGTTTTAAAGTTATGTTGCACGTTTTGAAAAAAAAGTATACGGGTATAAAAGTAACATAGCCCTATGGGTACAAAAGTAACATGTTACTTTTGTCCCCGTAATGATTTACCTAATAATCTATCATATTTTTATGTACATATTATTTACTTCACAGAATGTCGCGACAACACATAAGAAATACTGAACGAGGAATTACCGACATGGAAGTGTATCGAAAAGCGGCTGAAAAGCATTTGAAAGATGGTGCAACAATTTGAGGACTTGCAAAAAATATAATCTTTGCCATGTAACATTATATAGATTTATAAAAAAAATAAAAGCCGGTTAGGCTAATGCAGTTGTGAGGTACCGTTGCGTCAATCGAGATTTACTAATAACGAGGAAAGTAATCTACACGACTATTTAATTGAGTACTCTGCAGTTTATTTTAGGTTATCTCCATCTTAAGTATGTAAACTGGCATACGAGCTAGCGATAAAAAATGGAAAAAGATTTTTTGAAATATCGAATGGTGGATTGGTGGGTAAGCAAAGGTTGACGGGTTTTTTAAAACAACTCCCGAGCCTGTCTTTGAGATGTCCAAGCAACAAGTCTGTCGCGGGCTTCAAGTTTCAACGAATATAATGTGAATAAATATTTTGATAACCTTGCTGATGTAATGGAAAGCTACCAATTTGAGCCAAAAAATATCTGGAATATGGACGAGACCGGGATGACCACTTTTCAAAAACCTAGCAAAATTGTAGCTCAAAAAGGATAAACAAGTAGGTGCCATAACCTCAGCAGAGCCTGGAAAATAAGTAACTGTTGCTGTTGCCATTAATGCTCAAGGAAAACACATCCCGCCCATTTCTCGTATTGCCACTGAAACGATTTCAAGACCACATGATACGCGAGGGTCCTGTTGGTTGTCCTAGAGCTGGGAATGCTAGTGGATGGATGCAGGATGCAGAATTTTTAAATATAAAAGAATGGTTAACCTAATTGTTCTCATTACTTAAATTAAAAATATTTTTTATTGATTTGTTTTGTTTTTTGTTGAAGTATAATATTTAAAATACAAAGGTTGATTTGTGTTATTAATACAAAGTCTTTTAATAAATAATTTGTTGATTTACCATGATAATATTGTATTCATTACCAACCCCATTGTCTTGTTACTTTCGACCCACAACGTGTATCTTTTGACCTGCCTACGGGGACGAAAGTAACAACTGGAGATTTTTTTTTAAATTTCGTTTATTAATATAAAACACAACATAATATAATAAATCGAGTTGCTAGTGTAAAGAATATAAACTGAATTTATATATGGTGATATTAATTTAATGATAACAGTAACACCCAGTCAGAAATCAAGGTAAAAGTACAAAGTGTTACTTTTGTACCCGGTCTCCCCTACATAATATGTATAGTTAATAATATAAATATAGATCAACGAGTTTGTTTTATCAACTTGTTCACTTGAAACAAACTGATATCTATGCCACATGAAATTAAAAAAATAGATTGTAAAGAACTTGTAACAACCAGCAATATCTTCAATCTTCATATCCAAGTCCTAAACCATTAGAAATGTTTGGAATGATTTCTTACTACATTCGTTACATTTTCACTGAATTTATTTCCTGTTTTATTTCTTAGTACAAAACTTACTCTGATTGCTAGTGTCCCTTGCCCATCCCGCCAAAGCTCTTATAACCTTCACAATAGCACCACACTGTATTGCTATCAAGAAAACTAACACACATACACCCCAAAGTTGCCATAGTAAACTACCGCTTCCTGCGATGCCAAACCAACGCGCAGCTCGGAAAATAGTTCGCATGAATTGGAGAAATATCTGGAAATTTTTATGATATTATACCTATAGATAATGATGGAAAATGAGCGTGTTAATAACAAGTTTAAAGAAAAAATAAATTACAATATAAATATAAAAGAAAAGTGTCTCTACATTAACGAAAATTGTTTGATTGAATCTTCTCGAAACTTTTCAGAACAAAACCATGTGATACTTTTGAAACATGTAAAACTCAATATTACAACCTTTTAGAAATTAAATAATATAATTATTAATTTTCTAAACATAATTAAATATTTAAATTGCATACATGGCACAGTGAAATGAAAAAGTCTAAATTTTAATGAGCTTTAAAACGCAAGGTGTCAGGATAGGAAAATAATATAAATTTATAACCATATTATACTGTAATTGGGCTTTAAATTAAAGCTTCGTACAGTTATGTTACATCGTTCTTGTAACTCTTCAGAAAGTTAAGAGATTAGCGCTGTTAAAGCCGTTGTTACCCAAAGTTTCTTGTAAGCCGAAACTGAGAATTAAACTGCCGAAATTTGGAGCATGTAGAATTTTATTTGGGAAAACGTTTTTTTTTCAAGTGTTTATTTTTTTATTTTCTAGAAGTTTTGTTAAATTTAAGTGTGGGTGTGTATACATAAGTATAACATGTAGGTATCTATAGTTAAAGCATTACAGCACAGTTAGATACTCTAGCATCTAGCTTGCTAGAGCTGGTTGTATGACGATGAAATCTTAAGTACTGTTTAAACTTTAAAATTTAAATCATAAAATGGACGTCATAACGTGAAAAATAATAAATAAAATAACATTTTAGGTATCATTATTGTTTTCACTTTGGAGTCGAGTAAGCACAGCTTCAAATAACATTTAAAATCTTACTCCCCCCTTCGCAAAAATCGATATAATGGGTGTTTAATACCTTTCGATTTCGCTGACGTCATTCTTCCGACATTTTACCATAAAAATATACTTACGTCATGATGAGGCTGATTCGCTAATATCAATTCATTCCCATGTCGCTTTATTCTCTGCTTCTTCATCTTTAAATACATTTATGATACTTAGAAACTGCTGTAAATATTGCAAATAAGTTTTTGCCTTTCAATTTTCTATTTTACGTGTACTGACTTCAATATTGATAAATACTACTGACCGCTTACCTCCACCAACATCGATATCACGCGATCTATCGTTTAACTATACGAACGAGTAAATAAACAAACATATTATTTAAAATATTGCTAGAATTTCTGGGAGTTTCCCTTTTCGTTTTTATAAGGGTGGTGGTGTAAATCAAGATAAGTTATAACACTGTCAGAGAATCGTTTATTTTTTAGTTACTTTTTTAACTTAATTGTAACTTTGTTATTAATTCTTACTGATTGGTTAATCTTCTGATATTTTTCAGTGAATCGAAATGTCTAAATTGCTACTATAAATCTATATTTAATTTAGAAGTTATCATCGCTAACTGCAGACATAATAAATCGACTAAGCGTTCGAAAATAAAAGTTTTTATACATCAACTTTTACCTAACCCTATCTAATTATTTTTTATGGAAGATAATATTCTTATCAGAAAAAGCCACATAAAATAAGAATTAGGAAAGAAATTACAATTAACTGACAAATGATAAATTATGAAGATAATAATAATATAATGTTACTTAACGAGCAAAACTTTTGGCTGTTTACAGCTCTACAAAACTTCGAAGAGAATACGACAAAGTTGAACTTAATTTATTTGCCAACAAAGCTGTTTAAAATTTAATAGTTGCATCAATTGGGAATACAAAGCTTTAAAGTCAAATACAAACTCAATTATTATTTATTATGCATAATTATTAAACTTTTGTTTTACTTATTATGCATAATTATTACCTAAACTTTTGTTTTACTTACAGTTATCTCATTATAAATTATTATTTAATTTATCATTATAAATTCATTCTCAAGTTTATTTAGTTCAAATTTTGACACTTTGTCACTTTGTTTTCGTAACAAATACTGAATAGAATCCGTTGTAAAATTTTGTTTTCATGGAGTCGTTAGCGTCTCGTAGGGTTCCGTGAGAAATACAATTTAAATACATCATACATTTTGATCACACCATAATTTAAAGTAAATTACATTAAAAGCAACAACTACAATTATTTATTGTAATATATTCATACATAATAAAATAAAATACCGTAACTTAAAATTTATTAAGTTTTCAAAAGATGCAACAATTAGTTCCTAGATATATTATTATTTTATATTTATATTATATATTATCTTTGTACTAGGACTAGTTATGTAGCAATGCTTTAAATATCTAATTTCATCCCTATATTTTAAGCTATTGCATAGCTTCTATCGCGGGCCTTGAGCGCGGGGACCGAATCGAGAAATTCCGTAACGAAAAAACCTCACGCTCCCCACTCCGACGGGCTCGGAGGTGTGGCTTGAATGCATGCTATGCAATAGCTTTACCGCGGCAGTCCCCGAGTGCCACACGTCTTTTTTTATTTACAGTAATTAACAATTTAAACTGAATTTAATCCATGCGATCACCTAGTATAAAGTCATACAGTAAATTATAATGAAAACCTATACGGAATCCCTTGCTAAAACTAAAATCGCGCTTAGCCCATTTTTCCGGGTGCAAATAGTTCCCGATATCACTCGGGATTCAACGTCGCAACTTGATTGATGATACAAAGGTCTGTAACTGTTACAGATAGTGTTTCTAGTTAGCATTTGTTTATTTTGTTCTGCCTCGACACCTGTTATAAAGTTAAATAGTGATCCATCCTAATATTGTTGTTAATATGCTAACTGGGGATTTTGTTTTCGCAGTTAAATTATGTGTATGTATTTTTAAGCTATTGCATAGCTTTTATCTCAGACTTACAGACCGAATGTAAAAATTCCGTAACGAAAAAACCTAACACCCCCCACACCAACCGGAACAGCGATGCGATGCTATGCAATAGCTTTACCGCGGCAGCCCTCGAGTGCCACACGTATTTTTTTTTATAAAAAGGACTCTACCCACTGCAACGTATCATACTATGACCGTAATAGGAACGTGTCATGATCGAAAAGCAACACGATATTATATTCTACTATGCTATACCACGTGGCGGTGCTGATCTTATACTTTTCAATACAATTTTTTCTAACACCTGCCTGTTACGGTCAAAGTGGGATACGTTATAGTGAATGTAGTCCTTAATTCGGGCAACCGAGTTATTGGTTCGCCGTTTTTAAGCCATAAGGAAAAGGACGAAAAAGAAAAATTCGCATGCATACCTACTTACCTTTCCCGCTGCAAGCTGGCCCAATTTGTGACGTTCGACACCTACATTATTATTATTACTACTATTTATTACGTCACATAAAAAATGGAAGGCTTTATTATTTCAGGTGGTGTTATTTTTGAAATGAAGATTGAAAATTTTCTATGGAAAACCATTACCGGAAAAGTGCAAGGAAGTGAAAATGCAGGCGGGAAGAAATGAACTAATGAAAGAGGGAATCTAGTTCATTATGCTTACTTTGTGTTTCATCGTTCAATGATAAAAACTTTTACTACACAGACAAAAAAACTTTCAAGACAGACTTTCTATTATAAGGACTAAAAAGCATATAATATTTTGGATTCCACCATAAATAAAAATCAATCACTTTGTATTATACATGTAAATATTATATAAAAGATTGTAGAAGGAGCAGTTTTATTCGCTAATAGTGATTCAATTGCCTCTCTTCTGATTAAACAGCTTTCTGTTAGACTTTCAAGTGTCTGAATGCAATAAGATTTGCGTAGGATTGAAGTTACTCGTTATGAGAAATATGAGCTTTGCCTCTTATTATGGTTAATATTTAGTATACAAGGTAACAATAAAACACGGTACAGTATTTAAAAATATTTATTTTCCTATTTTTTCGTACATAAAGATACAGAATAGTAATAATTACTTTCTAATTATACTACATTATTTATAAACAAATAATTACATCACAACGCTTGCTAATGATAATAATATTATTCACATGGATATAAATTACTAAATAAAATTTTATTGTATTACATAATTTAAAATATTAAGGTAACTTTTTTACATAATTCGTCCATCTAATTAATGCAAATTACTCAATAATCTTAAAGATGATTCACATAGAGTTCACACAAAAAATATTTTCAAGAATTTACATGTTACGAATTTACAATTTAGGAGTTTTATAAGTTTTGTTGGTACAATGTTTTATATTTTTAGTTTAGTTTTCACATCGAAGAAATAGTTAAGTATGAAAATTTTAGGGTTACAAATCGTATAGAAAAATACAATGATCTCCCGAAGTAGGTTGTTTATCTTAGGATTTTGATCTTATAAGTTCACATAGGTATTTCATAGACCGTTTAAAATACATAGATATAATATGTCTTTCACTTACACAACTTATGGATAACATTGACTTTGGTATTGCTTCCATAAAATTATTGATCGTTTTATGGGGATGGCTTTTAAGGCCATACTAAATGATTATCTACATTCGTCTTTTAAAGAAATGAATACAGAAGATTTGTTGTACAGTGTAGAAAACTAGACATTCAAAATTTATTTTCCAACTACATATTACACGTACACATCAAAAATCTTGTATTACATACTTTACATTGATTTAATTTTTCAAACATTTTCATTGTTCATAAAATTTTATTTTCACTTTTTACAAATTTAGAACCTAAATTATAAAATTTTCACAAAGAAATTACAATACATTCAATCTAATTTAAAATTCTTTTTTTTTATAATTCACTAAAACCAATAAACTAACAAAACAATTTTGATACTGAGAGACAGCTTCACAACTTGCTGAATAACTGCCACCTTCCATAATTTAATTAACATTTTACACAATATTTGTTTTTTAAGGCGTCTGTTACACGTAAAGTATATCTGTCATATCTATCGTTATTCGTCAGTTCAATTAATTGTTACGGGTCTGATTTTTTCGAAGGATTGGATAAAATTCATCAGTACGCGAGTTACAGGTTTACTACCACGATACCACACACGATACACTATTATTTATTGGTGAAAGTAAATACTTTACGTGTAATATAAGCCAAACACGATACGGTTTACCGGAGAGGTCTACCGTACTATTATTAGGTAGGCTATTTAGGTACGTCTGCAGCCTGCACAGGTCAACTGAACATAAGTAGGCTCAAAAACTGCACAGGTTTATCACACGTTCTGGGTCTACCTGCGCAGGCGCAGCTACGCCTGTAACGTAGCGTATACGTCAGCTATTACTGGCGCCTTGCTGACAGAAGTTTATTGACAAAAGTTGTGAAACTGCCTATGGCCACTAAACGATTAATATCTAACACTATAGTCCCCTAACGGTGGGTCAATCATGACAGTCTCCGTCTCCTGCGCAGGGGCGGTGGGCATAGCGGAGGGGCGGAGGGATATCGCGAGCGGGAGCGCGGAGCGAGCGCACAGCTGCGACGCGCCGCGGGTGGAGCCCGCCGACCTGTAGCGGGTGCAACGACCACGTCTAGAACGGGGGAAGATGTTTAGCTAAACAAATACCTAAGTAGTGAAATTGCCTATAATTCAGCGCTAAACAATCAATATCTAACACTATAATCCCCCAACGGTCCTAAAACGGGGGGACTTGTTTAGATCGTGCTCGAAAGTTGGGAAAAAGTAGGTTTGGCTTTTTAATTCAAAGTTTCACACATTCCGAAGTAGTGAAACTACCTATCATAACGCTAAAAGATACGAGGTCCGATCATCAGTCTCCGTGGTATCCTGTTTAGATATTGGTCGAAATTCGATATAAACGGAGGTATTTTAGATTATTGACTGATTTCTTACTGGAAGAGAAGCTAAACATATAGCGGGGTAGTGAAACTGCTTGTCATCGAACGCTAAGCTATCAATATCTAACATTATATTAGCCCCAGCGCGTGGTGGTTCGATAGACAGGTAGACCATAGACCTGAAGCAAGTGCAAAGACCACGCCTAAGACAGGAAGGGCTGCTTGGATCGTGCTCAAAGTTGATAATGTAGTTATTGAAGAGATTTAACAAATTTTGGGCTGTCTAGCTAATATATCCTGAAGAAGTAAAACTGGCGATGACTGATGATGATATAACATTGACGCTAACCTTCGGGTATTAAAGAGAGGGATTTATACTTTAACTATAACTATACATTAATTATGTAGAGGTGCGTCAACGGATATCAGCAAAAAGTCAATAACAAGGGAAAGATTTAAAGAACAAAGAATGTTTACAGTTCTAAAATTATATGATTTAGGGCTGATTTTTCAATCGTTGGTTAAAATTTATTCATCGAATAACGTATTAAAACTACCATTTCAAAAATGTATTCTAATTGTCCGTACTTGACAGTTTACAGGTGATATTTTAAAATGTTCGTGTAATACTTTATTGGACGGATAAATTTTAACCAAGGATTGAAAAATCGGCCCTTATTCGTTTTAAAATGTATCCCACGGTTTCAAACACTTAGAGCGAGATCATGAGCAGACACCGTAGATATTTAAAAATGTTAAATGCAGCAACTCACATAAGATTTATTAGTAACATAAAAAATGAAAAACTAAAAAAAGAATGACTTTCACAGTTGTCTGGAAAATTTTGAATGTCATTCTCATCTAGTTAAAGATTTACAGGTTATAATGAGTTATGACTTCTATATTCGTAACATTGTGACACGGATGTTTGTATTGTTTACACTTGCAAGTTTGAATTAGTTTTGAGAACATTGTTGGTAGTAATTCAAACTTTGATGTGTGATTGTATGATCGCTGACAATACAATGTATGGAAGGTTAGCAGGACGTACATGAAACTAAATTTTCGCGTATACCTCGGTCATTTGTCATTTTGATTTGTCAAATGGAGAGGAAATCATAATAAAACTAGGTAAGCTTTTTTCAACAAATTTTATCAAATTTGTACTGAAATTAAGTATATGAAAATTTTCTGGGATTTCCGCATTTCTTTCATAATTAAGAGAATGTGACATCTAAAATACTTTTGAAGTGCATTGTCTCAAAAGCAATATCACATTGTTGGGTTGCATCTCAAGAATTAATTTGTATCTACTATTCAGTCAGCTCAAATTCGTCTACAAGTTGAAATAGTTTTAGTTCTATTAATTACAATAGGTAAAACTTGTCAATACTGACGACAGAGTAGTTAGGAACCTCAAGCAAAGGTATTTTCAATAGGATACATTTAGGTGGAAATGAAACTCACACCAATAATGCATTTTTAATGTCTGATTAGAACATTGATATCATAGTATATCTATATATATATTTCATGACACATTTCTAAAACTCACATCTTGCAAGGTTTAGTTTTAAAACATAGAAAAAGTAATAAATTCCCAGTCGTGCATATTTTAACTCATTAAGACTTTAAATGCTTTTTTATCGTGTTGTTTTGTTTTTTAGGTTGTCGTAATTTTTTTTATGTTTATGCTTGATTTTTATGTGCAATGTTGTTAGTTTTATCTTCATGTAAAATAAGAATACAATAAACTGTAATCTGAATAAGTTCAAATCACAATAACTTCAATTATTCATTTATTATTTCTCAAGCACTCTTGACAAACAATACAATAAGAATTCATAATATTCCAAAAAGCAAACAATATTTTATCTCCATAGCCTAAGAAAGCTACGACTCAAGACCCTCAAAAGTTAATTAATCCGGACAATGTTACAAGTACTATCCAATTGACTCGATTTACATGCCTCGCTACAAAACGTGCTGAGACAGCGTTTGTTTTATCGATAGAATCGAAGTAATTAGTTCGATTTTAACGTGCTAATGTGCCTGTATTTGCTTGTGGAGATTGACTTTAATATGATGAGAAAGCAGCGGTTTAAAGCGGTTATGTAAATGTAGGAAATGATAGTTGGAAATAAAGTAATGGTCTCAATGTTTAATTAAGTGTGTCTTCAAGTCAGCAATTGGTAAAGAAAAAAAAGTAGTAATTTTTTTACAAAGTTGTTGGAATTACTCTCTGAAATAAATGAAGAACAGCTATGACTAAACCAATCTATGATGCAAGATAGCATTCATTATAAATCACCGACGCCTAAAAACGATTTTAAGCCCTTTTGAGAAATTATAATTAGATGTATATAAAATGTTGTTCTTTCTATATTCTAAAGCTAACAGTTAATATAAAAAGCATATTTACAAATTTTCTGCCCGCAAACATGCGATCGTTAGACGGAAAAATAATTTTGAAGTCTCATTTCCTCAATTAAACCAATCCGTAGTAAATAACGGAATGGAGCAAACCACTGAAAGATTTTATCTAACTGGATTCACAATTAATGATACTCGACGTTAATTAATGTCGACTAAACAATAACACCAGAGCTTTAAACAAATTTCAATCTGTTTGCTTTTGGAGCACTGCCAGGCTTCCGTCCATTTTACTATGGATCTCTTAATTATACTTTTAAGTGTTGGAATTGGCATATTCATTGGCAAATTGGTTATTTGTAATGAAACCTTTACAATTAGTTTTTTACGGATTCACTTATCAAATTACAATTGATTATCTTACATAATACAAATCAAGTTTTTCTGTGATTGGGGCCTGAAAATTATTCCTTCAAATTAATTAAACAAACTATAAAGAAGTCGAAATTTAAATTAAATCAACACGGGTAAGGAAACTGAACAAATGCAAACAAATAGCGAGGTCACAGACATCTATAAAACTTGAATCTCTGAGAAATCTGAATCGACAATAATATAAATGTGGTTTCCCGAATCCCGGCAAAGATAAGATGTGTGAAAAATTGATGGGATCGAGTATTTGAGGACCTAAATCCACAAAATCACGTTAACCATGTGATCACGACTTCTATTAACCCACTTTTCCTTAAAATATTGACATAGTTCATTGTACTCAAATAAAAACTATATCAAATTTTAGATGAGGCTAGTTTTTAGAACCTCACAAAATATAAACAGTATGTAAAACTAGCCTCATCAAATTATGGGGTTCAATAGGTCATTAGTTGTTTGCTTTGTGAAAATAATTATATTATTCAAATTAAAAAAGTTATATTTTGGAATAAACATTGTTCTCTAAGGGAAAATAAAACAATTGAGTTTTCAGTCAACCTAAGAACTTAATACATCTTTGTAAATAAATTTCTGGACTGTCTGCAGAACTTGGCACACATTTAGATCTCATTTCTTTTTTTGGCAAATTAAGTCAACGATTGAACTCGGCTCCAATTTTTACATTTATGTTTTTGGTGGGATATCATTACTTTTTGTACAGAAAATTACTCTGCAAATTTGATTTACTTTATGAATATAATACTTTTTATAAACGATTTTTTTTTTATTTTTTCTTGCGGTTTCTCTGTATGGTTTGTTTAGTATTATTTTCTATATTTTCTTATATGTTATGAATGTCAGCGCACATTGCCCCGTCATTATCTGCAATTTTTTAAACTCGTTTTCTGTTTAAAAGATTACATTGTTTTCTAAACATCCAACGTGAATTTGTACACACACTATTACCAAGATGCAAAGATCGTTGTAGAAGAATCGTCGCCTTACTCCATGACGTTACGGTATTGCCATGACGCGATCTTGAAATTTTACTCTAAACGCGCCTAAAGATGTTTCACTTATATTAATATTACGCAAATTAAATCATTTCGACCTTCGACGAAGCCTTCTTCCATTACACTGAAATTAAAACTAAACTACTTAAACACTCATAAATAAAGAATAAATAAATGTGAATATGTAAAATTATATATTATTTTTAACTGTATGAGCAATATTTTTATTACAATTTTCTTTTATTTTACGTTTAATAACAGTTTTGAATAAAGAAATCATGCAATCGAAGTAATCCGCCCTAGCGATACTAGCGCGAGTGAGTGTGATGTCAGAGGCGCATCGAATCTACAGATGTTTCGTGCTAAAATATGTAAACTTCAATAATATATATCTCAGTCATTTATTGATGGATTTCAAAATTTTTTTCGGCCACTGATTAGTTTTGATCTATTTTTTAAGACTAGTAAGGTGAATATAATATTTTCTATTTTTATAAACTTTTCCATTTTTCCATACAAACAAAATTAATGTCATTGAAAAAAAAATTAAATACAGATAAATTCAGTATTTTCTGATTTTTTCCTTTGTACACTCACTATTACCTAGTTGATTACAAAGTTTGAACTTTCTAGGTCATCTGGAAGTGGGTTAGGTTTTGTATATATCTATGAGTCAGTCAGTCTTAAAAATTGCGATTTTTGGATATTAATATCTACGCAACTGTTTAATCTTTATTTATGAAATTTAAGGTTCTTGTTTATCTTGAGGTCTTCTTGATATGTACCAAATTTGGTTTATTTAACTTAAATAGTTTTCGAGTTATAAGGGGGTGAAAAGTGGCTCGAAATGGTTCGTGTAAATATACACACGGCTGCTGCTCGCCAGTTCTCTTCGCTTGAACTCGGCTTGACACGCTGCCGCGTGTCTAGATTAGTTGAACTATTTCAGCCCGATCAAGCTACATTGTCTCTCGAGAGACTATTTTGGTCTGGATACTCATTTGGAACGACAATGATAGTTGTAAACAAAGATAATTTTAGAAGGCTAGTGAACTTACTATTTTTAACTTTTGGAAGTTAACTTCAAAATATATTATGATATATCTAATAAAAAAGTTTTTCAAATATAATAAAATTTTGTTTCGTTACTATTAATGCTTCATTAAATTTTCTTCGAAATATCTTATTTTTCTGTTTTCAAGGAACATTTAACATTTTTTCATTTAATTTCACTAAGGATGAAATTAACGCGACAAGGCGTTCAAATTACACAATTAATTAAGGGAATTGTAATAAATGCTGACGTTAATTGCACGTTTATTTGCTTTTGTTTTATAATTTGTACTTTTAAAGTGAAATCGAGTCTGTTTCGTGATATATTTGCTGTGTAACAAGTAATTGTTATTAAGTATTACTACTTCAAAAGAATCCCTCCGCTGAAATAGTGGTTCTCGGCGACTTCAACGCCCACCACGTCGAATGGTTAAATTCTAGAACCACAGATCATGCCGGGCGTTCTTTCCATGACTTTACTTTGTCTTACGGCTTAACACAACTGGTATCTGCACCTACAAGGATCCCTGATGTGGAAGATCATACGCCATCGTTATTAGATCTCTTCCTGTCCTCTCATCCGGACGATTATCAGATACTAGTTGAAGCTCCGCTTGGATCGTCCGACCACTGCCTTGTTCGTAGTGCTGTGCCAATCATACGTCAATCTCGGCCGCGACCAGCAAACCTTCGACGTGTATGGCACTACAGATCAGCCGATTGGGATGGGATGCGTACTTTTTTTTCATCCTACCCATGGAGGCAAATTTGCTTTGTATCTGAGGATCCCGATGCTTGCGCTGACTCTGTTGCCGATGTGGTCACACAGGGTATGGAACTTTATATTCCTAACTCAGTGGTACCTATTGGCGGCAAGTCTCAACCCTGGTTCGGACAATCTTGTAAAGCAGCATCTCGTCAGAAACAGGATTGTTTTCGGGCCTGGGTAGAAGCCACAGCAGTTAATAATCGTAGGGCTAGATATTTAAAAAAAAAGTATAATGCTGCCTCCAGACAGTACAAAAAAATGATCCATAAGGCAAAATCTAAATTCATTGTGAAGATTGGCAAGAGGCTGGCGCGGTACCCTTCTGGTACACGCGCTTTTTGGTCACTTGCAAAAGCCATTCAGGGAAACTTTTGTAAATCGTCTCTCCCACCACTTTGCAGGGATAATGATACTTTGGCACACACTGCTGGAGAGAAAGCCGATACGTTGGCTTCCCTCTTCGCGTCGAATTCGACTTTGGACGATGAAGGAAGGGCACCACCTACCATCCCACACTGCAATAACAACATGCCAGATGTGAAATTCACCCAACGTGCTGTGCGTAAAGCCCTTTCTTCTCTTGACGTAAACAAGTCAAATGGGCCAGATCAGATCCCTGCTATTGTCCTAAAAACTTGTGCTCCCGAGTTGGCTCCAGTCCTAACGCGTTTGTTCCGGTGCTCTTACACCTCTAGCACTGTCCCAGGCTCTTGGAAAACCGCCTTGATACACCCAATACCCAAGAAAGGCTTACGCTCTGACCCAAAAAACTACAGGCCGATTGCTGTTACCTCCTTATTCTCGAAAGTAATGGAATCTATCATCAACTGCCAGATGTTGCGGTACCTAGAAGATCATCAGCTGTTAAGCGACCATCAATACGGTTTCCGTCGCAGCCGCTCGGCCGGTGATCTTTTAGTTTACCTAACACATCGTTGGGCGTCGGCAATCGAGAGTAAGGGGGAAGCCATGGCAGTTAGTTTAGACGTAGCGAAAGCATTTGACCGGGTGTGGCACAAGGGGCTCCTCTCCAAGTTGCCTTCGTACGGCCTCCCTGAGAGACTTTGCAAATGGATAGCCAGCTTTCTCACGGCAAGAAGCATCAAGGTCGTTGTCGACGGATCATGCTCAAAACCCATGCCTGTGAATGCTGGTGTCCCACAGGGGTGCGTGTTATCGCCTACGCTATTCCTCTTGCACATCAATGATATGTTACGAATACGCGATATACATTGTTATGCGGACGATAGTACGGGTGATGCCGCTTATACCGGATTTGCAAATATCTCTCAGGAGCAAGTGGACCAGCACAGAAAGGAACTTGTGTCAAAAATTGAGAAATCGCTCGATGAAATCTCGATATGGGGGCAGAGTAACTTAGTCGAGTTCAACCCCTCAAAAACACAAGTCTGCGCTTTCACCGCGAAAAAGAAGCCTTTTGACGTTGCGCCTCAATTTCAAAACACTCTCCTTAAGCCCACGCCTTGTATCGGAATCCTCGGGGTTGACATTGCGAGCGACGTTCAGTTCAGGGGTCATCTGGAAGACAAGGCTAAACTAGCCTCAAAGAAGCTAGGGGTGCTCGCAAGAGCGAGACAGTATTTCACGCCAGCTCATCGCCTACAACTTTACAAGGCCCAAGTTAGGCCACATATGGAATACTGTTCTCATCTCTGGGCTGGAGCACCCCAATACCAGCTACTTCCTTTTGACCGCCTTCAACGTCGAGCCTCTCGAATCGTCAACCGACCCGAGCTCACCGATCGGCTGGATCCGCTTGCACTGCGGCGTGATGTTGCATCGCTGTGCGTATTTTATCGGATATACAATGGAGAGTGTTCTGACGAGCTTTTTGGACTTATACCATCCGCGCAATTCCACAACCGCACTGCACGACACAAACTGAAGTACCATCCACACCACCTGGATGCGTGGCGCTCGTCTACAGTGCGATTCTCGAGACACTTCTTACCGAGAACTACGCTGTTGTGGAATAAGTTACCCGCTTCGGTGTTTCCTAATCACTTTGACTTGGCCACCTTCAAGAAGAAAGCCTACAAATTCCTAAAAAGCCAACAAAGCGTTCGTAAAGTCTCTTACGACAATGCGAACGCTCATGGGCGGCGGCGAGCTTCCAGGAAGTGAGTCGCCCGCTCTTTTGTTGGTGTTTACATAAAAAAAAAAAAAAAAAAAAAAAAAATTGCGTAAGATAAATGAATAAACGCCATTCTTCTAAGACGCGATTAAAGATGTTAGATATTACTTCTAAATTAATCAGAAGACCATTTAAATTTTTTAATACTTAATTCATGATTAAATATTGTCAAATTGTTGAACCGCAAATTGAGAATGATTATATAGAAAAGTGGATAATTTCAAAATAACCTTGACTTTCCCGTCTGCAAAGAAATTTTTCATTAGAAACGGATAGTCATTAAAGAAATTATTCACGATCTTGTGCGTCAGCGACGCCATCAAACATAAAACATTTTAATAAAGAACAAATGAGCACGATGCTCATATTTGTTGAAAAATAATCTAGAATGTTTAAAAGATTAAGAGATATGAACACGTCATTTATTTATTAGATTCTTCACTGAAAAGTATTAAGTCATCAATAAATCATGTAATTATAATAAAACTATGAAACTTTTATATTTATACTAGTTATTAATAACATATAACAGCATTTTATAAAGAGTAAAAAGAGAAAAATATAAGATTAAAAGCTTATTATGCTTCCAGCAAAGGCGGATTAAATCGATAGCAGTTTTTGATTTCTACCTTTATTTACTGTTAATTGAAATATATATAATATTTAAATAATCTAAATAAAGAACAATTTATAACCACTTTATAAAAATATTTAATAAAGTAAATAGCATATTTTCTTACCTGCTGCAATGGCATTTGAGTAATCGCAAAAATGCCGCCCTGAAAGTTCTGTTAAACACAGTGTATATGATGGGGTTTATTGTAGACGACACATAGCCCAGCCATAGGCAAATATCCACTACGTGCTCTGTGAAATAGATAATTTTCTTTAATAAAATTAAAAAAATGTTATTGAACAAGAATAATAATTAAGCTAAATAATAATTTACATGACATTTGCTCAATAATTGACAATTTTAGTAAATAACCCTTGTTAATTTTTCAAAATCAAAAACAATAAGATAAAAAGGAATAATAATAAATAGACAGATTAAAATGTAAAAATCTCACATGATCAACATCAGTTACCATTTCTTAATTTATTTTCGTAAGCAGACAAATAAATATGTACCTAATTTAATTAATCATTTATATCTTCATTAAACATTTCATCAAAAGGTTATAAATAAACA
>CAJQZM010039625.1:62693-100189 GCA_907164665.1 Colias nastes
CAACCGTTCATGTAACTCAGTTGCGGGTGGGACACACTCATACCAATATTGTTTCTTTGTGACCTAGGAAAGAAGTAATTTTTTCTCTGTAGCCTAAAGATGGTATAGCTGTGCAAAGTGCTTATAGCGTAAAGTACAGTAGGCAGACTTTAATTTATTTGAAATGGTATAAATCTAAGTTTATATCTCTACACTCGACTCGATATGCTCGTACTTTTTTTTTGTGACCCACAGTAACAAGTATGTAGGTACTATATGTTTACATTGAAATATAAATGAAATTATTTGAATACCTATATCTAATTTTATGACCAACAGAAAGAATTATAAAATAAATAAATAAAATAAATATTTCAGGACAATTTTCACACACGGCACGATCTGATCCCATACTAAGCTTTTCGCTTGTGTTATGGAAACCAGATGGCTGATAAACATACATATATAATTTTAAATAAATACTTATATAGATAATTAACACCCAGACACAGAGCAAACATCTATGTTCATCACACAAATATTTGCCCCGGGTGGGAATCGAACCCACGACCTCTGATTTGGAAGGCAGGGCCACTACCAACCAAGCCAACCGGTCAGTCAAAATTTGCCGTGATACTTTATGTAAAGTAGGTAGAGTACGAGAATTTGTTTGACATTATTTAAAGGCTGTGGTGTTATCTCGACACTTATGGGAGCCAACACCTTTAACCACATGTGGAAGTAAAGTCAACATGACGTCATGCACACCGCAAAATGTTGATGTTTACCGCAAAATAATTATAATGAAATTAAATGGACCCGGAATTAATTTTTTCAGTTTACACAAACCACGATAAGAATTTAAAGATATATATTACCGGAATGGTTAAAGTAAATTTGGAGTACCTTATGAATAAAATATCTAGCAATAATTATTCTCATGTCCCTTTGAAAATGTCCCTAAGGATGCTATCATTTTGCGGCACATCCGAATGTTTTCGTGAAAGGTAAGATAATGTTACATTTAATTTAATTAAAGTGAGTAATCATTTACACACGCATTGTAAGAACAATAATTTTAACACGAATTTTAATCGGGTTCTCGAGAAATTAATCTGTTCTAATATGTCGTCTTTAATAAGACGACTTAATAGTATACTAGGAATATTTACTTTATTATTCACATGGATGGATAGGGTATAACTATATACCTACCAATGTAGTTATTAAATATACCAAGAAAATTTTAATACCAGCTAAAAATTATTTTAGATGAAATACATACAAACAAGTTAAACATCATGTACAAATAGAAGGTCATCCATGAAATTTAAGAAAAATAAAGAAATTTCATTTACAGAACCAAGAATACGTAGCAAATTTCTACATATCTGTGGACAACACAAAACAAAAATAATATTCAAATCTAATTTAATTTTTACCTGGAAACAGTAGTAACCCGCCACGTCATATGCCTGGACACAGCGGGAGACAGGTCGGGGGAGCTCCTCGCGTTGGTGCGACGGACTTGCCGCTCTGTGGGCCCGTTGTCGAACGCTCCACATTGCCTATATGAGGAAAATTCGAAAAACATTTTACGGTTTAGTGCCCATTTGGAAAATAATGTTGTATATCATTTTACGCATAAGTTAGTCTAGATGTTCTCCCAATATTAGTTTATAAAATAAAATAATATAAATAATATGGGGAGAACATCGCGATATTCAGTAATTACAAGTTTTTTTTAATATATATTATGTATATTAAATGTAGGACATTTCCCTGTTAATCACATTAAGCGGTTTAATTATTTCAAGCACAATGCATAAAAGAACAATGAGGAAAATCCGTCCATCGAATCTAGGTTACCGAAATCGCCAAAACTGCTGAATTAAAACATAATTTCAAAGAGCATAATTAAGGCCTATACCTGACAAATAGCTATAATGTTTCGCTTTACCAAAATTCCGTTGCTATTGTCCCCAAAGTAAAAAGTGACATTATAGAAGACCCCACAAAACATTGCGAAATTCGTAATATTGAAACTGTACAAGCGTGGGACAAAAGAAGTCATTAGCTGGGTTAAAACTGCGAGAGTTCAAGTTGCTTTTGTTTCACGGCTTTTGTACGAACTTGCACGATGTTATCCATGATGTTATCCAAATCACAGCACTTTTGTATGATAAAGGATTAATTTGCCCGTCTATTGGAAACAATTTATCTCTGAATTATATGAATCTTACATATTATATTTCCAAAAGAAACTTTAAATTATATCAATAAGCGAAAACCAATATAAACAATATATTACTTTAATATTATGATTGTAATATTTTAAAAATGAATTTCATTTTGTGACAACGAAATTCAATAATACATATTATTTATAAAAATGAGTTTCAGTGCCAATAATGTTGAATTTTCTACGCTAAATGAAATATTGCTAACGTTTAAATTTTTGGCACACTTGACCGAAAAGATTTAATTAACTCGAAATTTAAGGTAAATATATAAAATGAAAAATAATTAAAGCATAACTATTAACTAAACTTCTATTATCAGTGTTAAAATGCTCAGTACTTCAGGGAATTTTTAATCACATTAATATTATAAAACCTCGGTAATGTTTGCTGGTTATCTCCAACAAATGCTCTATAAAGACGTCTTAAATAGAATAGATTATTTGTACTGTGTTTTCATCATTTAACTTAGTGCTCTACTATTCTATAGCATTATTTTAATTTTCAGCTAATAACATTATAACCTACTAGCGGGCCGCCCCGGCTTCGCCCGTGGTACCTACATGTTTACGTTTTTTTTTTCATAAGAACCATCCTCGTACTTCAAGGAATAGATTCCGCAGCGCACGCGATGACAGAATTTTTATTAAGGAATTTTTTACACCTTGGGTTACATTATTGCATTTTTGGTTGCTCAGAAATAATTTTTGAAATCGGTCCTGTAGTTTATGCGTGAAAACCATACATACATACATAATTACAGACCTTTCCTCTTTATAATATTAGTATAGATATAGATGAAATTCTACCATCTTCAAGCTTTTAGACTATTGTGGATGCTTATGCCATAATATACAGTCTATCCTATAATATGTGTTTACATCATAAAGTATAAGTAATGTTATAATGTAAGTTATTGAATACATGATACAATCCGCAATCAAGTTCATACCATAAACCATTCACAGGAGCATAATACTAATCAAACAGAGAATAACATCAATAAGCTCTTACAAAATCACGCGTAGCAAACAGTGAATGAAATTGGTTGATAGAGTAATTCCTATGAGTGTTATCGCAACGTATTGATCGTAAAACCACTAATGTAATTGTTCGCTGGAATAAACAAATAACTTAATAACTCGAACTGATTCTGTTTATTTCAATGCGACGTTAAATCATCTAGGTATACTCCGCCATTTTGTGCGTTAATTACATAATAAAAGTCATAAATACATTAAGGCTAGCTGTGCTCCGCGTGTTTACCCACACTCTCTGCTCCTATTTATTGGTCTTAGCGTGATGAATATAGACTCTAAACATGCTATAAACTTTATCGATAAAAGGGCTATCTAACACTGAAATAATTTTTCAATTAGATTCCGGAGATTAGCGCGATTATATACAATGCATGACTTATTACAGTCTTTATTAATTCTTCTGAAAATGTTTTTATTGTCTATATAATAATAATATATTATTATGTTTATGACGTATAAGATCAATTTGAGCTCAAAGCTCCATTGAAAATAAACACTCGTCCAATTTATAAACATTATTGAAACATCGCATTTCTACAACAAATTATTGCCAACAAAAATTGATTGTCAATCATTATCGAGACAAACAAATATTGTGATTGGAAACGCTTTTACACTTTATGATGTAAATACTCATAAAATAAACATTAATTAATCTCCATACACAAGAGCTTTTACCGTGGGCTATTTTCCATTCCAATCAAACGTCGAAAAACAATTTCTTTAATGTATCTTTAATTTTTAATTGATTCTAATATCTTAAATTTTACAATGGAATTATAATTTTATTAGAATTATAATCTAAATTAATTTTACTAACGCCTATGCTCTATATACAATCATAAACATCAAAGAATATTGGCCAAGCATAATCTTTATATTTATGTGCCATATTCATATTGTGTTATTGGTGCTATGAACTATTTTATGAATAACGTAGACACAAGACCTAATCTAATTTTTACAAACATTGCTTTGAAACGTTCGTTATTATGAATCTAAGTATTTAAGATTAGACTTAAAACATTATAAAAACATGTTCCAAAATTATCAGCGTACACGATATTACAGAATAATACAATCAATTTTATAATATTTCACTTAAAATTGAGATCATCCATTAACTTAAAATGAGGGCTTATTTGTGGCGTTTTTGTGTTGCGACCTGGGACAAATATTATGTTTCAATTTACTAAAAGGCATACCGAGTATAATAATAATAATTGGGAAAATGGGACTTTTGGCTATCAAGTAAAATATGTATTTTAATTTAAGTGATAATATACCTACTAATTTAATCTTGATATATACCTATTTAAAATTATTCATGTGATAATTCTTATATATTTGATAATAATATCAAGAGCTTATTTCTTAAAAACTACTAACGAAAAAAGTTAATTTGGTAAGGTAAGGAAGATCGATCACGCATTTGCTCGATAGTCGATAAGTGAAATGTATCTGCCCCGTAAAGAATAAGAAGATTATTAATGCAATTGAAGAGCTTTTATAGTATACCATAAGAACAACTCATTTTGAAATAATGTCGGTTAATCTTTTTGTATTTTCCGCTCATACTGGCACTTAACACATTCCACTCGAAAAATAAAATAATACTCCACAAAATATATTTCAATTTTCAACGTCAATGGTGAAGCTTTTGCCGGAGCAAGTGCAAAACTTTCGAGTGGCCCTCTGAAATAATTATGTGCCGTAAATAAAGATAAAAATAGTTGAAATTCCGCCGCGCGCCGAAGAACAATTATATTGGAACGATGCAATGTTAATTACTCGCCGGTATAGTTTATTTCATTAGATGAGCTACTGTATAAATGTTTAAAAGAAATATGATTAAAAATATATTTCGATACCGTGTTTCGAACAATGCTACAGCATTGTTAAAGATTTTATTAGGCCGAGCCAAACATCATTGGTGAGATTAAAGCCCAAAGACTCCGATGGCTCGGCCATGTGGAAAGAATGGGGGAAGATCGAGCAGCGAAACGAGCGTACCTGGGACAGCCATCTGGACGCCGTCCGGTTGGACGTCCCAGGTACCGCTGGAAAGACGAAATCGCCAAAGACCTGCGCACCCTCCAAATCGAAAACTGGCAAGAGATGGCGCAGGATAGAGTCAAATGGAGGCTCTTATTGTCGGAGGCCAAGACTCACTTTGGGTCCCTGCGCCACTCTAGTAAGTAAGTAAGTAAAGGATACGATGTCACTTATACAAACAAATTTAAAATTTAATAATTAATACGGCAAGTTTTTAGTATAGTACTAAGTTTTATTCAGTAGTTAGAACTGTTTTATTTTTTGTCGGTTTAACTCATAAAAATAGAGATATAAAAATAGTTTACAGTTGTATTACCAAAAATAGCAGTTGCGTTTTAAAAACAACCCAAAAGTTGTTACTTTCGATTCTTTGAAAACGGATGCATCTACTCTACTGATTGATGTACCCCTCTTGGTCTGGGATCATTTGGAAAGCTTCCAAAACATACGGTAATCAAGCCGAATGGAGATCCTATTACATAGCAAACCGATGGTATTATGTCGATCGCTCCATTGATTTTGAGATGTTTGTTACCAGGCTACGTTATAAAGAACCTTGGCAGTGAGAATACTTTATGAATATTTGAAATTACTTACATTGCCAAGGCACAAGTATAAATCTACAACTCAAGTTCAATAAAAATAGACCTTCTAGATTATACATATATATAATTTATAATAATACATTGAATTTTATAAAGATGAGGGTTTGTGGTTTGTTTAGTTCAACGAACTAATCTCAGGAAAAAAGAAAGGTCTGGTTTTAAAAAATATTTCAGTGTAAGCCATGTAGCGAAAAAGGCTTATAAGCTATGTGTTATCACGTCAAAACCAATAAGAGAGCAATCGCAGCAATCGCAGGCCACAGCTGCCATTTATATTTTTTGCATCAGCATATCTGTCTAAACTTTTAACACTTGCATAAATAAATAAATTACGCTTAATATTATGTCAATTAACGAAGGCATTGTTATACAGCAAATCCTTAATTTACTAGAGATTGGGTATGAAACCACATTGATCTAGTAATATTTCAAGATACAACTCACTTTCAACTAAATAACCTCGATAAGTCTATTATGACGTAATGGTTCAGATGATTAGTTACAACCGTTATTGAGAGACATAGGTTATTACATGGAGTACCAGCGTAATGACGTGTGACTTGCAAGATCCCCTTTTAGCGGTATTACCCTTGAGCCTATTTGATGCGGGTGAGCTTTATTTTCTTATATTTTGACTTAATGTTCTTTTGGTACGTTAATATAAGATAAATAATGGTAATTATTAATATTACAAGGTAATATGAGAAAAAATAGGCCTCTATAACAATTAGAAAGGCGATAAAGAATTGGGAGATGGGAGAGGCTATATGAAAATAACGAAAGCCAAAGAGATATAACAAATTGAAATAATCAGAATGAGTGATGTGGTTCTTTGTGACATACATGGATGATGATGTGAATTTCATATCATAAAGTAAGTAAAAAAGGCATTTTATCATTTCTAAGATGCCTCATGTTACACACATCTACAGACTGCCCAATGGAACATGCCTTGTTGAAACCTTTTCACCAATATATTATTTTATGATTTTCGTTTTACTTTTAATATGATTTTCTATGGATTTTTTGACCCGTAAAATTACAAATATCTTCCACAGCACTCAACAGCCATATTACAAAAATATACAATGATTACGTGGTGTGCATTAACAATAATACATTAGTATAAATCATTATTCGAACTCAATATTAAAACAAATATATTGATTTATGGCAATCATAAAACATGTTTTATAATACTCGGGTACGTCGCACTATAACAAATGAATTTCATACAACTTATACATGAGTTACGTACAAAATATGTAAATTATTTGGCATTGAAAGCGATTGCATAAATCTCTAACTACGAGTATAAAGGGTAATTCATGATAGATTTGGATTGAATCCGAGTCTTCTATGAATGTTTGGGAAGGAGTTACGAGGAAAGTTCGTTTGTAATAAAAATAAGCTCAAAGTATATCCGAAACTAAGCGCATAAACTGGCCGAAAGAGTTCGTGATAATATTTATCCAGTTTTACTAATCTTACTATGCAAATGCTTATAGATAATATTTCACGCAAAACTTTTTAATTGATCTCTTCAACTATAATTTAATAAATAGCAACTGCAAGTATAAGTGACTCTTGGAAAGTTAGGTTTCTTAGCCAAAATAGTATTGTATTATATTATCTGTGGCAAAAACATTCTTATAATAACAATGGATTGTTGAGATATTCGAGTCGAAGTCGATAAGATTGGAGATTTTTAGGATGTTATCGGTTTATTCCAGTTTGCTAATCGTGCAAGTAATATAATGTTATTTTTATTATTCAGAAAGCAATATTTAGCCACAGAGATTATTGTCTTAATCCTTTTATCAGCTTTTAGTACGTAATTTTCCTTGCAATGGCAACATTAACGTACGCAATGATAATATGAGACTCTTTTTTTGTTCTAGAATTGTCAGCGATTTAACCATTAGTTCGGGTTACATTTCCCATTCAATACATTGGAAGTACAGTTATAATGTGAAGCACTAAATGAAATAGCTACGTTTTCCTCTGGGATTTTGAAACTGTATATAGATAATTAGCAAGCGATATTAACATTTGAATGTTCCTATTGCATTAATGTGTTCATTTTAATGGTGGTAATTAAAATTTTGTTTTCATCATAATTGCTTTAAATATACAATCAAATAGTTAATTATTATTTAAATTAGTTTTTAATGAGAATATATGAGCAATGGTATGGTTTTACGTTTGAAAAATATAATGTTTCTCGATTCTATTCGCATGTTATATTGACATTAAAGGAGCAGAATGGAGAAGGTCATTAAAATGGTATCAATCTTGCTTGCTTCGGTTATATATCTTTTAGAAAGACTTTTGTTACATCCATTACGGTTATTTTATTGCATGCAATAATTGCACTACCATCCATAATATAATGAAACTAAGTTTCTTAATACACATGATAAGAAACAGATATTTATTTTAATTGGATACATGTGAGTAAGTTTAACATTATATTTATTTCTATCTACTTGAATCTAAGTTGTCCGAAGTAGCTACTCGGTCGGTGGTTGATGGTTTTTATATTTTCAAGAAATATAAAAAAAAACATGAAATACCATAGATCTCTTTTTAATAATTTATAATAATTTATAAAATTTCGTTGCCGTTATTTCTTTTCTTACCTTCTTTGCGTGCCTCCAGGCACAGGAGTAGCAGCGAGCCTCGCCTGTCTCTTCAGCAGTTGCACAGTCAACGCAAAAGATGCCACCATAGTTAACATTGGGATATAGAACGCCACCAATGAACCGAATATCCAGAACAATCTATTGTTTATCACGCATAGCTCTGGGGTTGGCATTATGTTCTGCTTGTTGATTAGACCTAGAAAAAATAGCTTGGTTAAATTGAGAAATGTCAGCTCAGTTGATAAAATAAATAATGGAATAAATAGATTTTGACCAAATGGACCCTCTTCACAATGCGTTGGGCGAGTAGAGGTAATCACGACAGAGTAGAGGGCATTAGCCCTCTACTGGGCAACAAAGACATTGGTCTTCGATCGGCCATCATTGTAAATGTTTATTCATACTCGCCGTAATGGCGGCAACCATCGACGATCATTTATTGGGCCATCGCTGCCCATTGTGAAGAGGGCCCATAGGATTTTAACTTCGATGAGTTATAGCAATTTCCTTTCGTCAAACAAGAGTTAATTGGAGGTATACTTAGTAAATTATTATAAAAAGGGTTCGAACAATAGCTAAATAATTATTAAAAAATTAACATAGAACAGCAAGATTTTTCGAAATGTTAATAATCATTATGGTACACGAGGTCTTTGTGAATATAATATAACGATAATCTAATAAAAATTTAATATCAAGCTTTTACTCCTGAAATATAAATTCTTAAGCCAATTGTTACGAATTGTGTAATTTAATTCTTTGGAGCATTTTCTCATTAGGTACATTTTTTTATTATGTTTATTATATTATGATGTTATAAGCATAGAAATAGCACTGTTTTGTTAAATATTTAATATCATTTTGTAACATCAATATCTGTATGTAATTGAAAAGCACAAAATAGAATTTCAACAATGTTCACCACCCAAATTAGACTAACAAAAAAACCGTTACCCGAAATCGCTCATCTAATCAAATAATCTTTTAACCTCCGACGCATCAGATTTCAATCAGCAAGTCAAAGTTTAAATTACGCACAATAAAGCCTCGATCGTTGTAGCCTACAAAGAGGGATTAACTGAATTCTCTCTTTGACGCATTTTTTCACCCTCACGTACATGATTATTACGTTCAGAACAATTTCACTTGGACCCCCGCCATTTATTATGCCGTACGCGTTCGTCAAAGAATATTTTGATGTTTTCTCTTCGCATTCAAATGGGAAATTACATACTTAGGAATATTCACTTCGCGGCGAGATTGAGAGCGCCCTATATGTAGTGCCGATGGAAGAGCCCACAGAAGAGCCCTTAATGGGCACTTTTGAAAAATATGTGTAATGTATTTTGTTTATGGATGTCTTTTGAATGTCAGGGGTGCTACTAGTAGATACAATTTCATGTAAGAAGACTTAATGATATTTTGAATATTTTCATGAAATAAGTAGATTTATTATTTTCATAGCCAAGAATTTTTTAGAATGAACGCAATGTAAATATACGTAATACACATAAGATTTAATTATAACTTAATACGACGACGACAATAATTTTTTAAACTTTGCCTGTCACATGTTCCAAATAATCGGTAAGTACCTAATTATTATATTTACAAAAAAAATTGTGACTGCTTTTTTATGTGACGAAATATTATCAGAATAACGTTTACAAAAAAAATATAGTAGGTATGTAAGTTATCCTTTTATTTATTCGATAATATATAGTTATATCTCACGTTTGAGCAGTTTTGCCCTTGTTATTCCGTATTTTCCATAGGTATGTTACGAGGCTTCAAGATTTGTTATTACAGTGAAAATCGCCGAATGCCGACAACTTTTAGGAGGTTATGAGTGAAATGATTCATAAAATAGGGCACAATTCGATTTTGGATCACAACCTTCTAACCTTGTTCGTATGAATCGCATGAGTTATAAAAATATCGAAAGCTTTGAAGAGTGAGGGCTTCAATTATACGTAATGTGAAAACGATTATTTGCTGTAAAAAGGTGACAGGCTGTTCAATAATGTGTTACAATTCACGTTAAAAGAAGTATGCTATGTTATTTTCTATTATTATAACATCAATGAGTACGTTTGTGCTGTTATATTAAAAATAATTGATGTAAATTCTTTTGAAACGAGGTGAGTACAATTTATAATAATCTATTGATTTGCAAAAGTGAGTCGTATGTACGTATGTTTAATATAAATGGATATAATATGACTCAATACTTTAAATATGCCTTGGTAAAAAATTTCAAAAAAACAGCAGCAAGAAAATATACAGAATATAATATAAATACAGGAAGTGGAGGGCATCCAATTGCTTGTAACTGAGAAACAACTAAATTTAAATTAGTGAAAAACATTACAAACTAAAATAAACGTATCATGTAACTATTAGCTACAGTTTACACCTGCCGCCAAATGAGCGGAAATATCTACTGTAAAAATGACTGATTTATAAATAGGAAAATCTTGTTAGTTATTTTGTTCTTAGATTTTAAGAAGACTGTATCATTATTTACGTATAGATAAGCTTCAACAGCTTTTAAACAAAATTTCATATAAAGCAGAATAGAAGCTGACAGGGTGTAGTGATGTTTCGAAAGAGCATACAGTTCGTTTTATGCATCGTATTATTTACTACAAATAAAATAGTTCCTAGTTTCCTTGTATAAATAAAATAATAATTATTTTATGGGAACCGATAAAAAATCATCAACAGATAAATAATCAACACTATTAATCGTTTAGCAATATTTCAGAATTGCTTTCAGAAAAACTATTATTTACAAAATATATTATGACATAAACCATTATCACCATCATAACATTTACCTGCTTTAATAGTTAACTACATTGTTCCTGTTTACAAGTAAAACGAATGATAATACGAATAAACGAATTTCTAGCATAAGAAGTTGGGAATGTCCTAGCTAATATAAGGAGCATTTCCAACGAGTCTTTCATAATGAGAATTTAAATTTTAATTACATTCCTTCATAGTGCTCTTACATGGTAAAATGCCCCAAGCGACTTATTTAACAAAATATATATCATATACGAAATTAATCATATTATGACACATTTTTATGAAATAAAAAATATTCTAATATTCTAAAAAACAACGCCAGCTTTTAATATCTATGAAATGTTTTTTTTTTTCTAAAATACATGAACATAATATTAGGTTTTATAACGACTGCTATTGACGCAAATATTCATGAAATTAAAAAAATAAAAAAATATTCTAAACGCTAACTTTTAAACTGTATAGTTTTTTAACAAACAATTTTAGTTTGTTCAGTGCAGCAGCACACAAAGGATTTTTATTTTTCACTGAAATATTCTACACGCAATTTACTAATTACTTAGCTTTTTTGGTATAAAATAAGATTTCAGTGTAATTATTGAGTTATATTAAAGTTTTAAAATATGAATATATGTATTTCTACAATTCCATTTTAAAATTACAAACGTAGCGTTAAATTGCCCTGGCCGTTTGCCAGCTTTAAAAATATATATATAATATAATATAAAGTATTTTCCGCACGTCTTACGGTCTTTTCCGCGTGGCTGCTTCTCTTTCAAGTAAGGAAATGCTTTACGGCCAAATAGCATGCACGATAAAGGCGAAAAGAGCCTACGTATTTGTATTTTAATGCGTGAAAAGGTTTGTGAAATATTCTAAGAAATATTTAAGTTTAAAGTATAAAATGAGTTTTAGTAAAGAAATAATTTACTCTTTAGGAGATAACTAGTGTTTTCATTTTTGAACGAAATCTAAATTCTTTGTTTTTAAGCTATTGCATAGCTTCTATCGCGGGCCTTGAGCGCGGGGACCGAATCGAGAAATTCCGTAACGAAAAACCTCACGCTCCCCCACTCCGACGGGCGGAGGTGTGGCTTGAAGGTGTGGAGGAAGGAAGGTGGTATTCCTCCATCGAAAAAGGGAAAATTCTCGACCAGTCTACTCGACTGGCCGGCCGTTAAGGCCCCAATGGATGATGTCGGAAAGTTGTATAATATATAGCTCTGTAGCGAAAAAATTTCGCTTGCGCGATTCAGAGCGAGGTGTCGCTATAAAGGCATAGCATGCAATAGCTTTACCGCGGCAGTCCCCGAGTGCCACACGTCGTTTTTTTTATAAGTGTCTTAATTTGAAGGAACCATTCTCGATGTTATGATAACGCTTTTTATTTTCGTATTTGTTTAAATTATGTAATGCGATACGATATTTAAAAGAGATACTCTTCCTTTTCTTTTTTCTTCAATCTACTAAATTCATCATGAATTTTATTAATAAAACAGATATTTTTATCACAATAATCCATACATAACCTACCGCATACAATAATGAAATAACATGGTGCAAGCACTCCGCATTGTACCGTGTGACCACGGACGAATGAAAATCAACCGACGCATGCATTGTTAAACGTATTCGCATTTTCATACTACACGGATTTCCCGCTGTTTCTATGTAGTTTATACATACACAATGATTCAACAAGTAATTCTTAGTGAGAAAATAAGAACCGTACTGCATTAAAGTTGTTCAAACCTGTATCAAGATGAATTGAGAGACAAAGATCCATCAAACTGGTGTTTTTGTTGTATAGGTATATTCACATACCTACATTTTAAATTCTTGTTTTATATTCGTAAAATGCAACCTTTCTTCCAGTACAATCGAGTTATGATTAAAAAAATTTCCCATGACACATAAAGCTTATTACGCACTTAAAAATTGTCTAAATAATTAACGAAGTTATAATAAAATTGTTCAAAATTAGTGAAGGTATTATGCAAAGTTACAATTAATTCAAATGTATTAAAATACAAAACAATATTACTTACCTAAAACGGTGATAGAACTCGACACGAACATGCTGAGCAACCACACCAAGGCAATCTTAATGACCACCACGCGTTTGGTCGAGTGATGCCGACTCTTCAGAGGATTTCTGATGCCTAAGTACCTGGATGATAAAACAACATTAATTTATTGTTTATTGGTTCACCAACATCCAACATATACATACGTTAGCAGTATCTTATATAGTAACAAATGGTTCTTATAAGTTATATGTTAGACAATTATAGATAAACACAGTATTCATTTTAGTAGTCGATATGATATTTGAAATTCATTGATAAAATTATGCTTGAAATGATGTACCTTAAACGAAATAAATTATAATTATTGACGAATAAAATAATGTAGAGTTAAATCTACCAGGAATGACGGAATTCTTCAGTCGTATAAGCTTTATATAAAACTCCCTTTATTCACGAGACATTCACAAGTAGACCTTTCAACATAGTTTAATTAGCTTTACATGAAATTGCCATTCAAAATGAGGACAAGAAAGTTACATTACTTATAATAAAACTTTGTAGGCAATTGGCAATTTCGCCCTTAAACATTAAGATAAAAGAAAACCACATTAAAAATTTGGATCCGCTTTCAGTTCAATCAAAATTCTTTCTAAGTTAAACCATCGTAATGAATTCCATTTACTCATTAATGCTCTCATCCTTGGAAATAATACTGATTGCTTTCAAACTTCTCCAGTTATCTACTTATGTTTGATTTGTTTTTAAGAGGGCTTAGGCGGTCAGTGAAAATTCAGCTATTCACGCCTTAGGTGAGGGGCGAGGGGGTCCGCGTTTAGTATGGAATCAACGTGCTCGAAACTAAAAATCGTAAGCGCCATTCACATTTTTATCAAAAATTGATAAAGTGATGAAATATTTTCAAATATTTAGTATTTTCTAAATCTAAAACAGTCACGAAATTGAGAAGGTAAATACCTATGTATTTGTGATTTTATATGAATTATTATCGTAAAATACGGTTGTTATGAGCATTTATATGATATTTTAGAGGTAACTTCAGGAATTTTTTTAAATCGCAGCAAAATTTTTCCAATCGTATTTTGGAAACAGTCATCCCATCACACATACGTTCTGTAATACATATTAGAAATTTCAGTGCGAAAAAACTTCAATATTTTCAATTATAGCTCATAGATAACAGTCCATTTTGCCGTTTTCGCCTATTAAGGGCCCTTAATACCGAGTATATAATATACTCTTATAGCTTCTATAATACAAGAAATATTGGTCACAAATGGATTCAAATATTTTTATGGATTTTAATTATTAATAAATTCCACAATACAGAGAAGACAAATATATTAAGACAAATAATGTTTTTGCTAATTGAAAATGTAATTGATCTCTATTATGATAATAAATTTTATTTGCGTAAGTTAACCATTATACGGCCGGTTTCTGAATTAAGTATTATTATTATATATCTAGTATTGACTTAAGAATCTCTCCAACCATACTTAGACGCTAATAAATATTATCTTGTATGTGACATGAACTTTCTCGAACCTTGATCAAATCAATTATGAATTCAGAAATCCTGTGCCTGTGCCTGTGCCTATTAACTCCATCCAGTTTTCTTTGTTCACTTTTAATAAGTGTAATCACTTGAATCCATATAAGAAGTAAATTAATAAATCTTTGGCTGGGTCAACGCTTTTATAAGTTTGGAAGTTCGTCTTAAGTTAATACAAGATTTGACTTATTCCAAATAGATTTGAGCGAAGTAAGACCATTAGTTAAGTAGATATTGGCTTGTAATAAATACTACACAGAATAATTATAAAGTTTATGCTAAGTGTTTACATTAATTTCATCGGTACGATTTGTCAATAATCATTTGAAATTCAGGGATTGGAACAAGTGATAAAAATAATTTATTGCTTTTGACGCTCGGATTTTAATATCCTTACAAATTATATAAAACTGATAACTTTTTTTATTTGATTGTTTGAACCTCTTTATACGTATGTTCTGTGGTTTGAACATTTCTTCCAGAACAATCTTTTTCACCTTACAGCATTGAAATAAATTTTCAACGACAAAATTAATAAACACTTCTGTTAAATTGTTAGTCAGATCTGGAATTAAAGGCCTAAACCTAAATTTTATTACTCTATCTTCACTGTGTAAAAAATTAAGTATTTTTCCTTTAACATCTCATTTACATAATTTTTATTGGCCGACAAACTTTTCAAAACTAATTTGACACCTGTCGCAGGAATCAAAATATAATTTTCTTTCCAACTCATATTAAACTTCGCCACAGTCTCGAAAAGTTAGGAATACTTCTGGTAAAAGCCTAATGATGACGGATCCTTATTTCCCCAAGAGAGGTAAAATTTTCCCTGAATTGCACTCTTGACGACTTGACCGCTTGTAAATTAGATTGATTTGCAATTTTACGGACGACTTTACATCCCGCTTTTAGAATATTTTATCCAAAGAAAATATATTACTCCGTAAATCTTTTAAATAAGTGAAAAGGGTTTGTGTGTGTGTAATAAAGACATAGTTTAAGTATGATCCGCTTTGACTTATTATATCGACTAATTCATTTATCGATTTCATAGTTCATACTTATCTGTAAATACGTATTTTTTGCTGCCTATCCGATTATGAAGAACAGTAGGTACAGGTATGCCATGGTCATTTTATTTTCGAACATTGGCATTGTATTGGCATTGTAACTGCTTCATAGTGTCGTGAAATAATTATGAGAAGTAGTAATTGTAGCAGCACCTGAGTTGTGTTAGAAATCCGAAAAAATTCAAATAAGTGTAAATTAATATTCAGACTAGAGGGACAATAAGGCTAGAAAACGGATAATTCTGGCTTCTTTATTAAATGTAGCACAATATAATAATGTGTGAAAAATGTTTAAATTCTGAACAACAATAACATAAATTATCACCGTCTATTTTGTTGTAATAAAACAATCTACGAAAACCGCAAGTTATATTAAAATTGCATAAATATGTTACAATCTAACAAGCACATCCCCGGTTTGTTTTTTACGAATACAGAACATCAAATCAACATAACCATATTGCATCGTCACTTCCCAAATAAACTTCCCATGTGATTTGAAAATATTACGGGAAGCTAAAAATATGTGTAGCGACTATATGAAATGCGTCAGATCAATACCTACACCATAGACATGTTTACATTTCATCGCTATTAACATAGTTCAGCTAATTTCAACCGTTTCTCAATGTTTAGTACAGAAGATAACTCTTTTTTCTCAAACATTATCAACTGAATATACAAGACTTTGTATCAAAGATAAGAAGTGTTGTATGGGACATATTTTGTTCGTGTTTTTATTAAATAAAATGTTAGACGAAACAACAAGTCCTTGTTTTTAACCTAAAGAAAATAAAGTCCAATGATACTCTAAAATTCCACTTTTACGATGTCGTTTGAGATGTTTTCGTTCTATTTCAAAAGCATGTCTTGTCTGGTTCACTATCTTTATGATTTTAGCAAAAATGTATTGCATTTTTGAGGAAACAATTCTTTAAAATTATTCCGCGTATCAGATGTATTTCTCTCTGGGGTGTAGTTACTCTGGCAAATTTTATTTGGTGTAATTCGTCTGTGAGCTTATCCGTGTTTATTATGATAAGAACTTGCATAAGGTATAACTTGATGTGTTAAATTTACGTTTTTATCAGGATTTCTATAAATATTTAAAAATGTAATTATCATCCGTATAATGTTTCCTAAAAATCCTTACATTTTAATCAAACTAAACGAAATAACTTCACGATCTTCACGTTAATAAAACTTGTCTAAAACAATGCTCCAGCTAATTTGCAATAAAGATTTAAGATGAAAATTTTTTAACTACAATGTTTTATTTTGTTTTCATTTTCGCTCCGTTATATTTTTGATAAAAAAAAATTGTACTAACGCAAACCCGCTGCTAAATGTTGTGAGAGAATATAAATCTATATCTAATTCCGACGAATAAAGATTACATAAACAAAATTGTAATAAAATAAATCATTCAAACCGTGGCTGGTACCTATTACGTCCGGTTGGACCGAGTTTTCCAGTTCAAAAACGGTTTAAGCCAAACAGCTTTGTAATATGAAGCAAAATTCCACACGATTTCAACTGTAATAACAGTTAAAAGGATTATTTAGAAAGCACTATTTTGAACTCTATCTCGTTGAATTAAGTCTCAATATATGTTCAAAACGCTACATGAGCTGGCTTTGTGTTCGAAACTCGGTGCGCAGTGATTTTGGGGCTAAAAGGAATATACAGACGTAATGTAGCTAATCTTAAAATGGCGCTAACATTGTTGGTTTAAGGGTTGGAGAATATTATGTACTTTATAATATATTTATAGCAAAGGCTCATCCATTTACTAGTAGGATAGGTTAGATATGCTACAATAAAAAATAATAACAAAATACCCATCTCTACATAACGTAACGATTCATATTATTATCAATGCAAAATAACTGATATTTAAGTAACCATTATAAAAGATCGATGATTGTTTCAAAATCAGCGACCAAATGTTGTCTCTTTCCATTTTCTTTCAAAAATATATAGTGGAGTATTCTGGTGATTCTGGCGTTCTCATAGACACTAGTCTATTTGTAACTTGTAGAAACTTAATAAGAAATCTTTAAAAAAAAACTTCAAGTAACAAACACAGTTTATTGATAGAAAAATACGGCATACTGTAACAGAATAAAATTGTTTCTGAACGAATTTTCCCCGTCATTGTTACAATATCTCCATTCCTGCCATGATTAGGGTAAGCGGCCCGCGCGGCGTCGTAAAGATAAAGAACCAATCTATTCTATTAGGATGCTGCGTTGGAAATATGGAATATGACTAATATTTTCTCTTAGCGAAAAATGAAAAGATCGACTAGCCGGTGACAATTCATCTGTAAATTATTGAACTTTACTTGATCGTCTATTTTTTTTACGTTGACGAAGTTCTATGTTATAATATCAGCTATATTGGTTTTGTAATACAAATCATCGCTAACGAACATTGCAGCTAAATATAATTTAAGCATCACCTGTTCTTCTTGCTATGCAAACTACCACTTTTGTAATAATACAATGTATTAATATAGTAAAGTTTTAAATTCAACATTCTAAAATGCAATCCTTCATGAAATAAAAATACAACATGCAATCTTTAATATTTAAAAAATGTTGTATGCATCGACTATCGTGTATCCTAACTTTAAGCCACCATCATACTCGCGTCTACCCTAACGTTATGAATATCTATGAATGAAGCTAATCGTTTACCATAAAATAAACCCTGGACCCACTTGCCCTATTATCTGCTACCGATAAAAATATATTAGTTTCGCAGGGATATCGTGATGATATTTTTGCTAAAAATATTAAATAAATACATATTATTTTTATTAGAACTATTTATTTACGAACACATTTATTTTATTATATCCACTGCTAATCCTACCTATACTTTTTTTTTGTTTTGAGATTGTGGTTAACATATTTGCTATTTTGCTAGTTTGAGTTTGAGTTTGAGTTTGAGTTAGACTTCCGCCCAGCTTCATCCGCGTGTTTTGTCTAGAGGTTAAGAAATTATTTATTAAAACTTTCCCCTTGAACCAATAGTTTTAAAGATGAAAGCGGAAAGAAAGAGAAAAAGTGAAAATTTGTTTCATACTTCGTAGTGATGATTCATGAAGATTAAATTTGAATATACAAAATAAATTCAATCTATATCAAGATAAAGGAGTAACTCAAAAGAGAAACAAAATGAAGCATGGTTCCTTATTTACATTCCCAGTGGGGAAAAAGATTTATTGGACGTTTTACTAAGGATAATTATGCTAATTAAAGAGGGGTTGATAATTAAATAATTTTGTACAATTTGATAAGCATTAGAAGATAGCTATGCAAACTGATATCAAGACAATTTTATATGCGAAAAAAAATCGTCTACAACCAAAACACTTAACACATTCTGAAGAAACTTAAAAACTATTCGTCGGATTATGAAATAAATAAATAAATAAAAATGAAATCATCTTTATTTGGTGAAATGCACTGTACACATGTTTACATGTGAAGCATCTTCCAAATAACAGGAGGATCATAAAATTGGCTAACCTCGTAAAAAGTTCGGCTGTAGCACACGTAAAACAAATATACGAAATGGGAACACCTCTTTGATATAAATTCTTATCAATATAGTTCAATGCATAGTTTCAAAAGTGTTCATTGAAAAGGAATTTAACATATGGTCACAATAATTCCCTGTAAGCATAAAATACATGAATAATAGTAGTTCGTGTTAGAAAGATCTTACTTAGTAAAGAAACTAGATCTCATCTAAATATCAGAAAAGGTATCAAAGCAAAAAAAATTTAGAACATTTAGAAGTTAAATACATTTACTCAGAGTCAACATATCTTCATTTAAACATACGGGTATAAGATTAAGATAGCTTAGTTCTAACTATGAGAGCTTCGAAAACAGAGAATCTGTGTTAGGAATTTACGTTCAAGTTCTAATTACCTACCATTCTATGAAAACGATAATTATAATCAATACCTTAACTAATTGTTCTATTTTCATTGTTGATATTGATGGAGAAGGACTTTGTAAATGATGATTTAGGATATTTTAGGATTAAAGTAAAAGTTCTAAAAGCCATTAAATAATATTAATGATAATACAAGCTAGTAAAGATTAGTAAATTATAAGCCTCTGAGGCCCTCACAATCTAATGTATTTGTTTTTTCATGGTGGCAAATAAAATTTACATTCATTGACATAACACTTCCAAACTATCACGTACAAAAAGAGCAACCAAATAAAACGAAGCAATTTAAATACCTGCCGATACTGATGAAGCACATGTGCATGATGCTAGCGGAACAAGCCAGCACGTCACACGTCACGTACACGTTGCACCACACCACGCCCAGCGGCCAGTAACCTGGGAATGGAGTTTATTTTGTGGAAACGTTTAGTGGAAAATTGTCTTTTATTGTGACGTCGAAAGTATCTGCTCGTTTTTTAATTAAGTTGATGCAAGAACCTGGTATTGTTTTAGATTGTATATACGTATATTTTAGATTGGCTTCGTAACTCATTCGAAATTGATTTGGATTCCTTGATTTTTTTTTTCTCTTTAAATTTCAACTGATCTAGAACTAGAGGTTACAACATAAAATTTCAAGCTGCTTGCCCCGACTCCGTCCGGGTTAATCATATTATACATGGTATAGCTTGTATTATCTGCTTACCATTCTTACCAATAATGAATTATTGGTCAATTAAAGCAAATCGGTAAGTAGTCATTAAGATTAGCGCGTTGTTCCAAAAAAAGTTATTCAGTAGGTATATAGTTATAAAATAAGTATAAACAACTTACCTAAAAACCCAGGAATTGCACCCATTGGCATAACAAATAAACTGACTAGCAGATCAGCTATCGCCAACGACAGTAGAAAATAGTTCGTCACATTTTGCAACCTTTTATCGAGACACACAGCCAAACACACTAAAATATTGCCCACGCCACCCGCTACTATAAATAATATCACAAACAAAAACGTCCATTCGTATTTCGGAGTACCGATCGCTACATCCGTAGCATTTCCATAGTCCCACGTACATTGATAACTTTCTAACGCACTACTGTTAACACTATCATCAGACACGTCAATGTACAACGTCCGAATCGAATTTGGAAAACAGACCAGACTGTTCTGATTACACGCGCTCCAATCCGGTATCCGTAACCACATATTTTTCAATGCACTCTCGAAAACCGCAGTCATGAGGTTTAACTTGAATCTAAAATCGCATGGAGTATAGTCGCTGCTATTTCCCATGCTGTTATTGAAGCACTTAATGCATGTGTATGAAGTTTCATTTTGAATGTCCAAGTTTAACTCGCAGTTGTAGAGGGACGAAGCGTTTCCTGTACATTCGAGTCCAGATATTATTTCATCTGAACAGCTGGGGCCCGTGATGAGTGTGCATTTGAAATCTTCAAGCTGTTCGGAGGTGATATTAGTCATAGCAGGAAAATTTATGACATCGCTGCAACGCCGGATAGATAAATTTTGTCATCGTTTATCACGTTCATATGATGTTAAGTTATTCTGTCTTGAAGCATTTTGCCGCTCAATATTTCATCTCCCAAGTTTATTTATCTGTAAAGATAAAAGAATTTCATTGAAATTTTTTGTTGAACTATAAAAATAAATTGGTATATATAAAATACAATTTTCTGTTCTTTAAAATAGAATTAAACGATATTGAATTCCTAGTACCAGAGACTAACCGAGAAAATTTTCATTACACATCAAGGCGCTGTCTTAAAATAGCTTCTTGCGGATTCACTTAAAAAGAACAAAAGTCCACGTAAGCTCTATCTGGCGGAAAAAGGAAATCTACGAGAAATGCCAGTGGTAATTAGTTTTTCCTCTCCACAAAGTACAAGGAAATTCATTATCTAAACCCCTTTCCTAAAGAGTACGATTGTCAGAACACAAATACCTTAATTCTATCGAATCACAATAGGTGAATTGTTGCGCGTCATCGTCATTTTTATCGGCATAATGATCGAGTTTAATAAATATGTACAGGAAATATCTCTTGCAAATAATATGAGATTATACATGTTACGATTGCAGAACGATGAAAAATGTAGCATTTTAATACCACACAACTGTAAAACGATTATGCGGCTGTAAACCTTTATGACCACTGAAAAATATGTTTCATTACCCACACTGCAATATAGTCTTGATATGCAAAGTCGTAAACTGCATCCTATATCCTTGAAGACGGGATAACGGGAATTGGAATGGAAATGACTACGGGCACGGTCCTTGAGATCGTAAACTGCGCACGTGTTGAGCGTTTTGTGATGTTGTTTAGTGCCTTTAATAGCTCCTACTTTTCAAGAAATGGTGGACTTTGATAAGCGTGAGCACGTGGCTGTTGAGCTTGATAGAACTGGGTTAAACGATTATCTAATCCAGATCAGGAACTTTTGATAAGTTACATATTATATTATGTAACTTGCTCCAAAGTACGCAGATTCTGTTGTTAATTTTGATACATATTATATTTGAGTTGGTACTGTACAAACAATACCTTAAAAACCTACCTACACAAACACAACTCTATTTTAACGATTTTTAGAATATAATTCCAAAAATTAAAATTGTTTAACGTAAATAACACGTTTAATGTAATCATGTAGAAGAGAACAACATTTGTACATTTTAACGTTGATTAATTAACTTCAGATACGATAAAATAATATTGTTATTGTTCTACTTAATTGTATTCCGTAACAATTATTGTGATACCACATCATTAATTATAATCGTGAAATTAATGCGATTGAATATGAATTTTACAGAAATTAAGTGTTCCAATTTATTATGCTCAAGTATATCCATTATTATACAAGGATCCAACGAATTGGAAAAATGATTCATTCTCAGCGCATAATCATGGAAGCGTGGAAAATGAGTTTATTTATGTTAAACGTTTCTAGTTCATTTCGTTCATAATAATGTTTATCATGTAATAAGTCCTTGTAAATCAAAACATTAATTAGATGAATTAAATAGTAAATAATTACAAAATAGATAAATACCTAATATGTAGCGCAATTTACTTAATATATTATGTAATTGCATTAAATGTTATGTCACAGAAGCAGCCCAGACGTATCCAAAATAATATCTTATAACACTTATTGCCGGCCTTAAACCGAATGGTCCTAATGTTCTTTTTAGGTAATAAGTTTTCTCCTATTTCCACGAGACTGTTTGGAGCGTGACCCCATTTGCGAAAACTTTTTCACACTTGAATGTTTTATTCTGTACAATTGTCCGTCGATTTAGCCAATTACCATCTAGACATCACAGACAAAAAACCGGCCAAGTGCGAGTCGGACTCGCGCACGAAGGGTTCCGTACTATGGGGACCCCCCCCCCTTAATATATACCTATATTTTTTAATTTTTAGTATTTTTTGTTATAGCGGCAACGGAAATACATCATTTGTGAAGATTTCAGCTTTCTAGCTATCACGGTTTATGAGATACAGCCTGGAGGCAAACAGACAGACAACGAAGTCTCACTAATGGGATCCCGTTTTACCGTTTCGGTACGGAACCCTAAAAATACACCAAAAATAAACGACTCTCAAAACGGAATCTTTGTTGAACGTCTCATCAATGCAACGCCCACATTTCAAAAAAGGCTGAATGATTTCAAAGAACGCCATGAAACGAGTCGCGTGGGACGTCAGCTTTGTCAGCGTTACTTAAATACGTGAATATTTTGTACCACCTTCATAGCTTGCTTTTAATACACAGGGAAATTCTTTTGGTTAACAATCTAACAGACTATCAAAGATTGAGTTGCTACTTGAAGATAGATAAATATTCATGAGTTTAAACGTTTAGGAGGACATTGTGTGATCTTTAACAAACTAAACTTTAAAGAAAATTGAACAAAGATAAGCGTGGCCTTTTTAGTAGTCCTTTCCACTTTCTACTATAATAGCTATGTAGAAATAATTCTGGATTCTAAGTACAACACAAAACTCGTAAATTATGTTCTTGTCTTGTAATACAATAGAAGAACGTAATTTAGTGTAAAAATACGAACAAGAGACCACGAAAAATGTAGTGTCAAGGTTAATGTGAAATTTCAGTGAAGTAATTATTATGCAAATAATATGTCACTTGAGGTGCAAGTCGTGATTATAATCTTAAAATAAAAAGGCTTCAGCAACATTTTATGTAATGTGTTTATATAAGTGGCTTAATGTGAATTGGGCTCGTGGGTTCCGTAAAGATATTATAATGCTCTAATAAAATCTCAGAAGGAATTTCGTTTTAAACTATTGCATAGCTTCTATCGCGGGCCTTGAGCGCGGGGACCGAATCGAGAAATTCCGTAACGAAAAAACCTCACGCTCCCCACTCCGACGGGCACGGAGGTGTGGCTTGAAGGCATAGCATGCAATAGCTTTACCGCGGCAGTCCCCGAGTGCCACACGTCTTTTTTTTTCTTTTTCACATGTACGGACTTTTGAACTAAATTACAGTAATATAAAAATTGTATTAATTTAATGAAACTTACATATATACATGTGTCTATAGCTGATGATTAAGTAAAAAAATATTATTGTTCTATATCTTTAGTAATCCAGATTGATTCAGTAACTGTATATAATAAAGTGGAACTTTATCGTATCTACAAATAAATAAAGACCCAAGAAAAAGGATTCTACAAACATTTATGCCACCCCTTATTTTAAATATGTTTTTATTGCATTGCAATTTTGTAAGAAGGATTTCATAGCGCAGACTGCTTGTGACAGGATTATATAAAGCGACGAATAAAAAGCGACGTAGAAAAAAAGAATTTATGAATAATTCGCATTTTAACTGCATCCAAGTTTTAAGCTTCAGTTTGTCCTAGTCCTGTAATTGTCCTCGGTAAAAATAAGCAAATGAAATAACCATATCAGTAATTAAATATGACTGTAATTTTCAACTCACTTATCCCGTCTCAAATTAGGCAAAATTAAAGATTTATCTAATAACTAAGATAGATTGCCTACTAAGTTAATACCACAGATAAATTATACTGTACAAGTAATACTTTGTTATTTTGTATTCGTAAATATTTTTCAATCCAATCGTCCAATATCGACTCAGTGTAACCAATATGTACCACAGAACATTTCTACCTTTTTGTTAAATTCTTTTCCTAAAGAAAATCTCGATAGTTTTATATTTTTTGCCAAACAGGCGTCACAAAATATTGTTAATGCTTGCTTAAAGTTACCTCCGTAAAGAAAGAACGTGACCTATTTAGGCGTGTCAGTGTTTAATATGGGGTATATGAATATGCACATGAAAATAAAGAACACACTTTACCTTTAATAGGGCTCGTATGACACGACTTTGTTGGCAATCTGCTGAATCGTAAAAGCTACCTGGGTATTTACACAAAATTACGTAGTTCCGTTGCATGAAATGCTGAACTTTCAATCATAAACGAGTCTAACCACGTAGAAGAAAGTGCATTATAAGCAGATAATTACCGTATACCTACATTATTAAATCTAGGTAAAAATAAGAGACGTAAAATTTAATCTTACATGGACGGTACAAGTTATTTAGGCAGACCACACCTGAAAGTTTGACAAACTTTTCAATTCCTACAATCTTATATTTTTAGTTAACCATGATTTCGTCGGTAACAGCTTCTGTTTAGTCATCTACCTACTCCTTTACAAGTCAAGCTAATCAAAATACAATGAGTGACGGTACCGTGACAGTTGAGTGTGATGGATTAAACTCGTTCAAACTTAGTGAGTCTGCAATGTGCACATTCACAGCTTAATAATGTTCGCTTAGTCTACGACTGTATCCACTCGACTGCGAAAACAGAACACATTCCAGAAATTCACGCATTTTACGAGCGTTTTAGACTACAATGCCTGTTTCCAAGCATTAGGAATATTAAAGCAGAGTACACTACCGGTAATGTAATTAAAGCTTGTTTTTAGACAAGGCTTAGAACTAATGTAGGTATATCTTATGTAGGTATTTATACTGCAGATTCATTATCACTATATTCATATGTGTGTTCGTATGTGATAATTACATTGAACTGCCAATTTATACTAATATTATAAAACTGAAGAGTTTGTTTGTTTGTTTGAACGCGCATCTCAGGAACTATCGGTTCGATTTGAAAATTTCTTTCGGTGTTAGATAGCCCATTTATCGAGGAAGGCTATAGGCTATATATCATCACGCTAAGGCCAACAGGAGCGGAGCAATGCGGGTGAAACCGCGGGGAACAGCTAGTGTTAAATTATCGTGTATTTTTTATTTCGTAGCAAAACGAATTAGAAGAAAAAGTCGCCATTAAAAGTGGTACGTGCGTCAGAACTAATCCCTAAAATGGGCACCGAAATAAAGAAATAAAAATAAATAATTGGCCACCCTTAGTATGCAGGTCTCGCAATATCAGTAGGGACAACAAAGGTATAGGCTTTTCTCTTTAGATAAAATATGTCCTTGGAAACGTGCTGGTAAAAAGACGAGACGTGAAGAAGAGTGTGAAAAAATGATAAAGTATACACAAAACATCTAATAATTGTGGCCAATCAATAATATGAATGCAAAATTTGTTGCAAAAACTTTTAAACCAATTATGCTCCTCTACAATATAAAGACAAAGCCGCATTCACACCTACATTCGGTAAACTCCATCAATTTATCCCCATTGAAGCTACATACAATTCACAGATTCGATTCAAATAAGTTAAACGAAACTTGACACATTTATTCCGCTCAGACTCCCAAACCCTTTTTGGCTAGAAATTTAAAACACAAAGCGTAAGTACTCCGAAAGGCATTTATGTCGATTCGTTAACCACGCCAATTACACTGAAAATCTTTTTAATGTTCCAAATTTCATGCGATTATGGAAATGCCTCTGTTCTCATAATTAATGTGATTGTACGACAAATTTGAAATAAGGCTGGCCTAGATCTGCTTCTAAATTAAGTGTAAAAGGTAAATAAGTAGGTATAATTATGAATATATTACAGAAGTATTTCTCAATTACATTTTAAGCAGATAGTGAGCATGCATTGTCAGCGTTAAACTTCGTTTTATCTCGGGCCAAGTTACGCAAGTCTAAACTTTATTTCTTTAACTTACACACTCAGATTATAATTGTGTTTTAGTATATATAGCTCTAAAACAAAGCTGTATATAGAAATAACCTATATAGAAATAACCTACCTAACGATTTTTAAGTACCATTGTGAAAAATGAAGCTCTCGTTTGTCCAGATGTTTAGCTAAGTTTGGTATGTGTTATGCAATGTAGGTACATTTATATATTTAAAAAGGTACTCATGGTCATAATACAATACCAGAACGTGCGGATTTCCATCAATACTTTCAAGTTTCTACAGCTTATAATAAAATTGATACCTACTTTAATTAACACTTTTTTATGAGAAGTTCCATAGAAAATATTTAAGAACGAATTAATTAGGGCAAAATAAGACAGATCCACAAAGAACGTGTCGTCGTTGAATAGGAACGGAAAGGTTCTAAAGGAAGTCGTAAAGCCTTCAGAGTAAATTACGGTATACTGAAAGTACTAGCGTTTAAATTGAATGTATCTCAAAACAGGTATCATTATAATATGTATATTACTGAATACATATATTCTAAAGTGCTTTTAAGCAAAATATGACTTCATATATTTTATGTTTAAAATATGACTCGATTTTTGTAGCACCTACCGGCTACCCTCAAGTAGTTATACGTATTTTTTTTTTTTAAAGCACCCGCCATCACAGGGTGTAGTCTGCTTTCCTCTGGAGTATTGTCCAGAGACCTTTATTTTCAATCATATAATAAAACACAACATTATTTAATTACAATTTGGGCCTAAATTAAAATACAATAATTATACTTACAAATACAAATTACAATAAAATTCTCAAAATAATAATAAATTACAATATAATTAAAACATACATTTAAAACTTACAATTAATACATTCAAGACATTATAATATGAAAATAAATACAAATCAACGAGGCACAACAATAAAACTTAACCCTAATATCACATAGCTCGATCACAGTGTCTTTTGTTCACCGCCCGCACAATGTATTTACAATATTCGAGGAACTCGTTCCTCCTCTTGCCCCCAGGGCCGCAGGCAGATTCTCACCCGTCATCGCGATGCCCAATTTTTGCTCAATAACGTATCTATCTCTTGCAAAAATCGGACACTCGAGTAGCAGGTGAGAAACCGTCTCGTCGACTCCGGGCTGACACAGGCACGATTGATTCTCCTTCAGCTTGAATCTGTTCAAGTAGAAGGCGAATCCACCGTGTCCAGTCAGTGCTTGTGTGGTGTGGTGTGTGATGTTTATTTTCCGAACTATTTTGTATGCAGCAGCAGCGCTTGGGAAAAAGAGCTTCGTGCCTCCGGCCGTCTCTCCCACATCATATCTCCTGTCCCATTCCCCGATCGTATCCTGTCTCAAGATACGCTTGACGAATGAAACAGGACACAGATCGTAGTCGGGTTTCCTCTTCAACCCCAGAGCGGCCTCCTTGGCTAATTGGTCTACTCTTTCGTTCCCCCTTAGCCCTGCGTGCGCCTTAATCCAAAACAGGGAGACCTCCTGCCTCTGCGAAGCAGCTTTTCGGAGGGCCGCCCTTGTTTGCACAGCCAGGGGGTGAGGGGAACCAAGAGTGACTGCCTGGAGGGCCGATCTGGAGTCGCTGAAGACGCCGACCTTCGCCACTCCACTCTTGCAGGCTCTATTTACTGCTCTTTGGATCGCTAGAAGTTCGGCCTGGTAGACGGTGCAATACGGCGGCAAAGCAAGTTATACGTATTTAACTGATCATATTTATGTTTAAAATATCACTTGATTTTTGTAAATACACACACGTATTATAACGGACATAGGTAAAATACGATTTTAAATGCTTTCTTAGTAGAAGTATCTATACTATAATATTATAAAGCTGAAGAGTTTGTTTGTTTGTTTGAACGCGCTAATCTCGGGAACTACTGGTCCGATTTGAAAAATTCTTTCGGTGTATGATAGCTCATTTATCGAGGAAGGCTATAGGCTAGGAGTGGAGCCACGGGGGTGAAACCGCGCGGAGCAGCTAGTATCATATATAACATTGTATAATGTAGAGATCTCACAGTAACTCCAATATTATTGTAAGAAAGCAAACATGTGACTTAGATAAACAATTTCGAAACTTCAAGGACTGAGCACGTTTATCAACCTTTATCAAGCTCCTGTGTTTGTTTTAAACTTTCAGTTATCGCATACACTATTTCACTTTGTTTTCTTAATTTTATTTTTAACAGTTACTTACTAATCCCAAAGGAACTAACCCAACAAAAGGACATTAACTTTATGCATGAAACGAATAATTCCTTATTGTTTTGACAATAAGAGCATGCTGTTATCGTTGTGAATTTATTTTGAGAGTGAAAATCTATCAGCAATGATATTCAATTTAACTAGCCGTTCGACCCTGCCCTGTCTAGATGGAATCGGAATAACGGGTAAAAGTTACTTTAAATTTAAGTGCCCATAGACCCACTGTCATATCATTCTATAGCAGTGGGTCTACGGGGAAAAAATATTACCCGTAGACCCACCAGTGGGTCATAGCGGGGGGACCACGGGTAATACGCCAAATAAAATAGGTATGACACATAAGAATAACGTGTAAAAGTGTTAAAAGCTCATTATTGCAAAGCTGTATATTAATAAAGATTTAAAATTTCTCCCTCCAATGTTCATAATACTAATTCCTAAATATCCAACCTATATTCGAGCGATATTACAAAATACGTTGAATATTGAGTACACTAAAAGGTTGCTATGTACCTATGCATAGATGCACTACCGCTACTGAAAATGCATTACCCATGTACCTATCAGCATGTGCTAAATGCGAATCTGTCATCTTTACCTTTCAGCTGTTGGAATAAAATATCACTTCGGGAAGTATAATGTGCAGTTATAATATGTTAAATGGAGTAGTTAAGCGGGAAATTTTTGAACTACTTAATTGTGCATGAAATCTATAATACATAGAAGAAACAATAAGAATATATGGATATGTATAGCACAATATATAGCAATGACGAATTCAAATTAAAAAAATATTTTATTTGATTAACTATAAATTACATGTTGTGCTATTAAACAATAAAATTGGTACTAATTGATAATCTTTTTTATTTGATCTATAATATACGAACTACCCAGCAACACAAAATTGTCGCTAATACTAAAAGGAACGTCACCTTTATCACAGCAGCTTAGACTGACAATTATGTAACAATTTATAAATTGTAATATATTCCTGACATGTGTATCAATTAACTCATATTGATAATTAGTACTTATATCAATTTGAGGCTTTGGAGATACTACATTTAAAATCACAAAATTACCTCTCTATCCGTGAAACAAAGCGAAAAAAGCTTACTTATCAGTTATCATCACTACATAGTATAAAACAAAGTCGCTTTCTCTGTCCCTATGTCCCTTTGTATGCTTAAATCTTTAAAACTACGCAACGGATTTTGATGCGGTTTTTTTTAATAGATAGAGTGATTCAAGAGGAAGGTTTTAGTATATAATTTATTAGGTTTTAGACAAAGCGGGCGAAGCCGCGGGCGGTAGGCTAGTATCATATACCTACAATGAATGATTGATATTAATTTGAAAAGCCATTAATTTTAAGTATTCTATAAATATTAGAGTTTTTTTTTTTGTATTGTGAGTCGTGAACTGATCACTATGACCTAGATCTTTTATTGAAGCTATCACAAAAGACGAAAATTGTGGTCGGTGATATATGCTTGTAACAATAATCAGGCACTTGGATCTAAGTAAATTCTAGGTATTTACCGTCCTCAAATTTGGTAGAATGTAGTAGTTGAGGAAATATAAAATATACTATTTAAATATTTACAACACTAGTTAGATATACCTACAGAACACTATTTCCATAATTTAAACTGTAACAAAGTATTACCGCATGTAGTACCTACATAGCGTATGCGAATTCGACATTACCCACGCGCACAATACCTCTACCATATTTCCAAAATATGGATAAACTAAAGTGCACTTTATAACCTATTGGCCGTTAGCCAGCTGTTTTACAGATAATCTGGTTGCAAACAGACAAACAAAGATCTTCATAATGGTGGTAAGGTATCTTTTACATAATACTAAGGCTACATATTTAACACAGCAAAATAACAATTTTCTCAGCTATAGAAGAAAAATTTAAATCCTAGAAAACAGAAAATTTTGAAATGAATATATGCGATAAACATTGGATGAAAATTATACGGTATGGATAGGTTATTTACCCAATGAAAGAAAGCTCGTTTAACACGTATATAGCGGTCACCTAGGGAAAAAATAAAAGCTAATGCTAATGCTTCGTTTGAGCTAAATCCAATTAGTATTTACCTTTCAAGATCCTGCTTAGAACCACGATATACTTATCTTAAGCGGTTTATGTAGGTATTATAGTCTCACTTGGTTGGGTTATGAAAGTCTAGGCTTAATTCTTTTCAATGTGCACGTGCCTTTGAATTAGCAAGAAAAGAAATCAAGACAGAAATAGACTTAAAGAAACTTCTTTAAATAACTATATTTAATAGGTTTGTTTATTGTACAAAATGAATTTACTCCTCTTAAGTAAAATGAGTGGCTGCAGAACGGTCTAATATAACGATCGGTGTTATCAACACTGATCAGTTAAATATTAATTTAAAGAAAGATATATAAAATAAATAATATCCATCAATAGATGTAGGTAACTTGAATACCTTACAAACGAAGTCATAATTAATTAAAAATTATATTCTTATATGATAAAACACTCGTATTTCCAGCTGCATCGCTTGTATTGATAATTCTTAGAGCTTTAAACATAATATGGTATAGTAGTAGATTAATTCATTTGACAGTGATAATAACTCAATATCCGACAATGATGACGGTATACCTTTATGTATAAATATCTACTTGAATCCTAGATTATTTTTAGAACACTACATTTCTGGATTATGTATTTCAAATATGTAAACTTGATGTAAGTTTATTTTTGTTAAATAAATAAATTTTGTTGCATTTACATTAATGAAATCCAAAAAATGTATGGTATGGTCAAGTTCGATAGAGATTGTGGATGTGCCTTCATGCCAGAAAAAGGTCGAAAACGTATAATCTGATACAACGATGTCAACTAAATAATAATATGATGTCCTAAGTCCTATGATGAATGAGGATGTCTCATTTCTTCATTATCTCTGAGGGTAGACTTTCTGTTCAGAATTGTCACTTACACTTTTATTTTAATATTATCATGGCACAACACATTTCGTAACCAAAACTAAACTTAATCAGAGACAAGATCCTGACCGTACAGACATTCATATCGGAAAATTTCACTGCTATAGGTACTCATACAGCAGATGTCAATAAATTTCAAGCTTCATATTACTGACATCATAAATCCATCTACAAACAACGATATATCCCGAATTTGAAACATTCATCAACGTGTCACGGTCACGCGCCGCAGTTTGTGAAACATCAAGCTTAGGTTACGAAATACTTACGATAATACGTGTAATGCCCATTATGTGAGTGAAAACGACTTTTCAAATCATGATGTATGTCATGATCACACCTATTCGATTAAGTTCCTTAAATGCGCCAATTGTCCTGTAATCCATTCTTCTAACTTTTTAGTCAAATAATAGTTTCTGAGAATTACGATCACACAATTTGAAAAATATGTACTTACCTACAGTAAATATCTAATTCAAAATACGCAATGTAATTTCCTAGATTACGTTACCAATGTTTAAAACTTAAATAGCCAATTTGAAAACACTAATTGCATACATGCAGATAACCTCATAACGAAGCAATACCTGAGCTTAGACCGACCTTATTCATCGCCTAATGAACTGTGGATATCGATTGAAGTACTTATTACATTGTATAAACTGCATTAATTAGTTGTAAAAACCAAAGAGACTAAAGCCAAAAGGAAAGACTGAGTTTTAATTGCATTATCTTAGTTATTTTACTGAACTTATTCATAGATTTTTTTTAAGCTATTGCATAGCTTCTATCGCAGGCCTTGAGCGCGGGGACCGAATCCAGAAATTCCGTAACGAAAAAACCTCACGCTCCCCACTCCGACGGGCGCGGAGGTGTGGCTTGAAGGCACGCTATGCAATAGCTTTACCGCGGCAGTCCCCGAGTGCCACACGTCTTTTTTTTTAATTACAGGTAATGTCTTATCTAAACAAACCGATTAGTAGATTTGTTTTTAGTGTAACAATTCTATTTGTATGCCAAGATCTGTCTGGATCTAGAACAAAGTTAAAGTCTCCCAAAGGTATACTTTATATCAAAAGGTCAGCGCAAACCAATGTAAGTACGAACTAGACGAATTGCACTAGATTTAAATGTTTTGAAACCTATTCTTACAATTGTTTCGATAAAAAATACGTGTAATTCAAATTTCTTATAAAATAAGCTTTCTAAAAGTTTCTAAAGCTTTCTTTTTATCAGTTCAATCAGTTTCAATCAGTTTGGATTTCGATCGGGACTTTCTACGGAAAGTGCAATATTGTCTTTAAAGTGGGCTGTCAAGTACTATTTGGACCGAAATACGCCAATATATGCTTGCTTCCTTGACCTGTCGAAGGCGTTTGATTTGGTCTCTTGTGATATCCTTTGGGATAAGTTAAAGAAGGCTAATGTACCGTCTTCTCTTATTAACACATTTAAATGTTGGTACAGAGGCCAGATCAATCAAGTCCGATGGGCGGGGGCTTTATCTCAGCCGTTTGGGCTGCAATGTGGCGTGAGGCAGGGAGGGTTAAGTTCGCCCACGCTTTTCAATCTTTATGTCAACGAGCTGATTGAAACACTCAGCAACGAAAGAATTGGTTGTCATATTGATGGAGTTTGTATCAATAATGTAAGTTACGCAGACGATATGGCGTTGCTGAGTGCTTCAGTCTGCGGTCTTAGAAGGTTAGTGGCCATCTGTGAAGGGTACGCTGCTCTTCATGGATTGGTCTACAACACTAAGAAAAGTGAAGTCATGGTTTTTGAGTCTGGGAGCCGAGTTACGCATTTTTTACCCCCAGTACGTTTGAACGGGGTGCCATTGGGGAGGGTCTTTAAAGTCAAATATCTCGGACACATATTGACCCCTAGACTCAGAGACGATGACGACATTGAAAGGGAACGACGGGCGCTGGCAGTGAGGGCAAATATGATAGCTCGTAGGTTCGCACGATGTTCTAATGAAGTAAAAAAAACCCTATTTCGTGCGTATTGTACATCTTTCTACACGTGCAGCCTATGGGCTAGTCATGCTCGACATTCTTACAGCTCGCTTCGTGTTCAATACAATAATGCGTTCCGGGTGTTAATGGGGCTGCCCCGTTATTGCAGCGCATCAGGGATGTTTGCAGAAGCTCGTATAGACTGTTTTTATGCTACAATGCGAAAGAGATGCACATCCCTGGTGCGCCGTGTGCGGGACAGCCCCAATGTAATCATGCGCTGTATAGCGAGTCGGCTCGACTGCTGGTATGTAAATCACTGCTGCAAACTGTCTGCTTCATTGATAGTACTGTAGCAGTGGAGTGCATTCCTAGTAGTCATAATAAATTGTATTAAATCGTATTATTTCTACTAACATAATTTTTAAGTTATCAATTGTTACTAACAAAATGAGTCCTGATGCTTGAATAAATAAATAAATTATTATCAATTATTATTATTATTATTTTATCGAGAAGAAATGTTGAAAATTTGCACCATCGCGAAAATTTGCTGACATAAGCTGTATATATATATCCTCTTCTCCTTTGTAAACTTCGTCGTAGTTACTTGGTCGCCGATTATGAAACATTAAAACTATTTTCATTATTAGTCTTACTACAGATACAATTTTAGGCCAGCCCTAAAATAATTACCCACTTCACTTGACTGAAACAAAAATTACCCAGAAATGTACAAAAAATATACAGATAATAATTGTATTTTACAATTCAATTTCGATGCCGCTGGTCAGTGTCTTGTCTCATTTTCCAAACCACCAATCTGGAATCCTTCTTGATTTAGTGACTATCGACTGCGGTAACAAGGAATCTAAAGCCTTGTTTATGAGCCACGATAAAAACGACAATACAGTTTAAATTAACGGTTATGTAGATTCACGTTTTCCTTTTATTTAAATAGTGGCTATAAATTATAGAGAAGAAGGGAACGTTTAATTTAGAACATAATGTTTATTAAATTATATAGAAACATTATTCCAATAGCACATTTATATCTCTATAAATGAAATAACTATCATACACACATTTCTATTCCACAACCCATAATACCCTTGCAAGCAACAGTCTTAAGCATTTGTAGAGTACAAGTACACGAAAACAATATACAAGTATATTCAAAACGACTAATTGAAGCTCTAAGTATACATTACTCTCTGCTCCACAATTAATGCACATAAGATCTAAACACGCCAAACCTCATTACCCCACTGAAATGCTGAAACTAGACCCAACGTCATGCTCTATTAAAAAGCCTAGTGCACTCAAAACCGGTCCATGTGCGCAGCATGCATGCTCTAACGCCTTGAATATATTTAGATGAGCATTAGTATGATTTGAATTTATGTTATGTTAAAACAGTGTTTGTATGGGACATTAATACTCTAATATTAGGAAGCCAATATTTTTGGCTAAAGTGATACTTGCATAATATAGAACTGTTATAATATTCAGGAATATTACTTGTATCAACGGATGGATAAATGTCTCCTGTAACACAGGACATTCCCTAGTATAGGAGACATTGTTCAAATATCGCAATTAACTGTACCTACGGTTTATGTTTTACTTATATGTAAGTTATCCCATAATTGCATGTAGATGTATATTTTTTCTGTTGTCAAATAAAGAATTTATTATTATTATATTATTATTTATGGGCATGGTTTAGGAGTATCTATTTTGTAATAATATCATAATATGAAATGTATTTCATGGTATGTCAAAGAAATAATAACGTTAAATACTATGTTCAAATGATGTTCAAATAATGAAAAATATGATACTGTATTCCTTTAAGAATTAAAAATTGAATGAAACTATATTTATCAAAGCAAGGGGAAAATATTGACCCTCCTACGCGCTCTTACTAAGTACCTAACAGTAAATATTATGTTGTGTCTCTGAAAATTGATGTTATGATAAACAAAATTTTATAAGTAGATTTAATATTCAAATTTTAATAAGCCTATATTTATAAATGTGTGCTTTCAACACATATTTATAATTATAACGACATTGTAAAATACGTAATTTATGGTAGAGATACCAAATAATGATAGTAGCATATTTAAATTAGTAGTGCAAGCTTTATATTGGTAAACAAAGATGTGTAGATTATATTGTTTCTTCATATTAAATACGGTTTATCAAGGATTGTATTGGGATCAGTTTTATAAAGTAGGTTATAAAGATTCAAAATTTAGATCCACTATTCTTCTGTTACTAAGTATAACAGCTAATAATAGATTGTGTATCTGTAAAGTAAATATTACTTTAGTTCTTAACGACTTCATCATATATAATGGACAAACATTCTTAACGTAGAACTATAAGGTATGCATAATGCATATGCATACTTGACAGTTGCAATGGATATCATAAAGCTGAAATATTAATGTTAACACATATCGATCAAAAAACCATACTCAATCACTATTACCACACTGACAATTAATTAATATGATATTGATACATATCTGTTGCAAAAAAAATAGGCAATTAACCGATATATTTTTGTTCTCAGGAAGAAATTACGTAAAAATTTCGAGAAAATAAGAGATTCCGAATCGTATGGCGATCCAATTTCTGAATCGAATCGCAGTAAGCGACAACACTGCCTTTTCTAGTTTTAAAAGTTTTAAGTAACTGTACTGTGGAAATAGGTTTGTTAGAGCATTTAGTTCATATTAGCAAAATTGAAAATTTTATTCTATAACACATTCTTCGATAAGTTTAACTGGACAATTTGTAAGTAAATCAAAAGAATCATAAAAATCGGTTCACCCATCAGTCGAAAGTTCTGAGGTAACAAATAAAAAAACCGTAGAATTGAGAAGCTCTTCCTTTTCGTGTCGGTTGATAAAAAGCCGTACATTCCTTTAAATATGGGTAGTGTAAAATAATTAATTACGCTTTACGTTCATTTCATTATCCACAACTCACAAGTGAATCAATGTCAATACATCAGCAAAGTGCATTGTAGCCCGGTCAATTTAAGCTACATAAAGTCCCAACAGGCTGAATTTCTGTGAAGTTGTTGAA